>BPTQ01000007.1:347588207-347617594 GCA_019973895.1 Chrysanthemum seticuspe | reverse complement strand
GGAAATTCTTCGGAATTATACCTGATCACAGGCAGTACATGTACTGATCAACGGGGAACCGTGGGCCGTGTACCTCAATTCAACGAAAGTGATCAAAGACACTTTCGTGCGATTTATTGCTAACTGTTGTATGCAGGTACGCCCGACGTTTGCAGCTGATCAGAATGAAGCGGTCAATCCATAGCCGCATGCTCACTTAACACATTCATCTCAAAAGAAATCATGATTAGTGCATCAATGACTCTGATATTTTCACTCCATGCTTCTGCTACGCTGCTGCCAATATCATGATTCAACAAATGCTTCCGCTACTCTGATGAGAAGATATCATGATCCAGAATGTGAGCATGTCGGTCCTAAAGTCACAACATCACATAATACCAACTCCACAAAGGATGTCTCAGAGATTTTTTGATTGCTGATGATCTCAAAAGCTGGCACTAATTTATTATCACGTGGATCAGTAAAAGACCTCCACTTGAAGTAACCAAACATGCAATGTGAAGAATCAATGACTACGAGCTTAGGAGCAAAAGACTACATCAAGAATGCAAGATCAATTGTTAATGTAATATCTATTTGTATTCAATGTAATTTTGGTACATGATTGAGGTGACCTCCCTTAGGGGGAGATTGTTATGAATTAGAAATTCTATATATTAAAGAGTCTGTCACCTCAAGTATATGTAATCGTTAGAAAGCTCGTAGTCGTAGTTCTTTTAAGTTAAGTAGTATTTAGTTAAGTAACACCATGGAGGACGGACGGGTCTTTACCCACTGTATGCCTGATCCACAGCCCGATGTGTGGCGATTTATGTAAGACTATAAATACTCTCTACCTTCCAAGGTAGAGAGTTGGAGCTCATAATAATATCTTTCACTTTCTCTCACTAAGTTCCCTAAACCTCTAACTTTCTCTCTCTAGAATTCCACTTATACGCCACCTTGTTGTTATGGTTTGATGTGTATGTGAAAACTAATATCCTACATTTCAGCACTGCCTCTCCTGGTCTTCCTAACAGGTGTACCAGAAGACTTACCATCAATGAAACCTACTTTGCCAGCTTCAACTGCTACCAGATATCGTTTGTACGATTGAAGTCCTTTGATTTCGTCAGAGAGAAGATAGTCTGGCAACACTACACCCTGTTTTTTAGTGGTTGATTATTTGAATCTTACCATGTTGAGTGTGGGTTCAAGTAGCTCGGAGTGATAGTTGGGGTCTTCAAGTCTTTGGGGAATATCAGGATTGGTTTCAAGAATCCTTTTGATCAACAGTTTTGTATATCCAACATAACGGATCTTGGAGCCAGGCCTTCTCAGGTAAGTCATCATGTCGTCACAGATCAGAGCAGCATATTCAATATGTTTCATGTTGACCATGCCCCAAAAAATCTGAAGTTCCATGAGCTTTGGGTGCTCATATCCACTGTCACGTTCGGACACTGATTTTGCAATCATGATGTACAGTGTTCTCCATGGTTGAGGGATGTTCTTGAGATCTACTGAGGAGTGTTTCGTGATAACCCATGCAGCTTCATCATAGCCGATGTCGACCATGAATTGGAGAACAATCTCTTCCGTAGGAGTAGCAGAGAGATCAGTAGGCTCGACGGTTTGTAGAAAAAGAACGGCCCTTAAGTCTGCAGGAGTGATGGTGACTTGTTTGTGATTGAGCGTCACCGTCACAACACTTTGACCTTTGACCTTTTGTATCGTGTGCCAGAATTGGTGAAGATAGATCGTCGGCACAGTAGCAGAATTTGTGAGGATGTTCTGGTATGGATGAGTCTTCAGAATGTCCACTGCAATCTGACAAGATGACTCAGAACAAGTGAAGTTGTCAAAGTCGACTCTGAGACTAATCTTTCCAATCTTCATTGGGTAACCGTTGGGGAAGATGTATTCAATTGTGAGAACATTTGGTGCATCCACATTTTCCATTTGAACGTCCATATCGTGATCTAAAAGATATTTAGCCAAAAGAACCAACATATCGAAAGACATTACGTTAGTCAACAGTTGATTTTATTGTCTATTTATTAAATGTGATATGTCAATGATTGTTACGACTCCAATGTCACTTGTTAGTCCAATAGTCCAAAGACGTCGTGATAAGTTTCGTGAATAGATTAACTCTGAGTTTTAAAGTCCAAGTTTTTCACTTATTTTCACAACTTATTAAACATTTAAGCTTATTAGTGACATTTTGGTTTTGTGACGTTATGATTTATTTATTTACAAGTTTGTACGCGTAACAATTCATAATTTTGGTTGATCTAAGGCTTAGGCGTAAAATTCCAAGCTTATGCGTAAACAATAGTGGTTATACGCGTAAGCATAAGCTTATGCGTAGGATCATGGCTTACGCGTAAGAAATGTTACGCGTAGGAAAAGATAGCCTTAGGCATAGAGCTTACGCGTAAGCGTATGTGGAACCTTACGCGTAAGGCTTAATCGTAAGAGTGAACCTTATGCGTAAAGGTTACTGTTTACGCATATCCTTAAAGGATACGCGTAGTCCCCTTTGTAGAACCTTACGCGTAAGATTTCTCTTACGCATAACATTCTACGCGTAAGGTGATCCTTATGCGTAGGAGCTCAATTAACCTTGATTCTGAATTTTCACGCGTAATAATCCTGAAATAAATTCATCATAACACCATTATTAACATCACATTCAATCCCTTTCAGTCTAACATGAAATCTCAATCAAAACAGTTACGCGTAGGATACTCTTACGCGTAAAACCTTAAACCCTAGAATCCAATTTTTACGAATAAGAGTTTTAGCCATAGGATTGGCACCAGATGATTTCTGTGATATCTAAGAGGCCATGTGACTATGTTGCAACAAGTTTTAACATCAAAAACCTAATGGATCAAAAGTACCCAATTCGTATGAACATAAACCCTAAATTTCAATTTATCAACATTTGTTGTTTCTGGGCATGATTCAAGCAACGTTTTGGTAAATTAAACATGTCAACAACATAACACAACCATCTTTTTAACCAGAAACACTCTCATATGAAAACACCCAAATCACGCGTATAAACCCTAATTTTGAAAATGGTCAATTCGTGTTTCTGGGTGGATTTGTTTGATAGAAATGGTATAAGAGTGATCATATAAGCATTTTAACACATCCATTTTATCAATAAACACCCAAGCATGATGTCATGTTCATACGCTTATGCGTAGAACACATAATCAAGCCTAGGAGCAAATCTAACCATTGTTATGTAAAACAAATCAAAACCATTGTTTGTTATAACACAAAGATCATTTAAACACTTACAAATTTGAGATCAACAACACGGATTTGTGTAACGAATTTGGAGCGTGGATGAAAGTTGGTAAAATATTAAATGTAGTAATAAATGTGAAGAGTTAATTTGGTGGATATGTTTTATTAAAAATAACTTAGAGCTTTTGACAATTTCAGTCCCTCCACCTTAACCATTTTCATCCAACGCCCATAACTTCCATTTTGGTTACGTAAAGACTGATATTTGGAAAGAAACTTGATGACACTCCCCCTCGACTTAAGAAATAATGAAATTTTATAAATTTGAGTCCGGGGAGAGTCATTAAACCAGAAATGTGACCACCAAAATAAAAGAAACAACCGGGATATGATAACATGCAAGTACAAGGTTTTATGAAACCAAAAATATTTACATTCTCCCCCTCAACACTAGACCGAGAAAATACTGAATTTTGAAAGAGAAATGTGTTGACGAAAGAATTGTACTTGCCATGTTAAAAGAAATATAGATAGAAGAATATTTTTGTTGTTTTTATCAGATTTTATATTTTTGTATTTTGTTTTTGAAAATATTTACAAAAGAGGTTTTGGTGTTTGACTGGTTTTTACGAATGTTTTAAAAGTTCATCCAGTTCCTCTGGAGTCAAACACCGCATACCAATCCGGTGGACCAACTCATTAAATCTACAAGGAGCTAAGGCTTTGGTGAGAAGATCTGCCAGTTGGTATTCAATACCCACAAAGTATAATTCAACGGTACCCTTTTCCACGTGCTCCTTGATGAAATGATATCGAAGAACGATGTGCTTTGATTTCGAATGTTGTACAGAGTTGCACGAGATCGCAATGGCACTTCGATTGTCGCAGTACATCGGGATTCTATCAAATACGTAACCATAGTCTTTGAGTTGTGTTCTCATCCAAATGACTTGAGCACAACACGCCGACATGGCTACATATTCTGATTCAGTTGAGGACAGCGATGTACAATCCTGCTTCTTCGATTGCCATGATACCAGTTTATCACCAAGAAATTGTAGAGCTCCGGAAGTGCTTTTACGAGAATCTAAGCAACCTGCGTGATCAGCGTCTGAAAAAGCTATTAGTTCAAAACCAGAATCCTTCGGATACCAGAGGCCCAAATTAATGGTTCCCTTGATGTATCAGAGGATTCTTTTAGCCTCAAAGAGGTGAGTTTCAGTTGGTCTCGACTGATAACGGGAGAAAAGATATACAACAAATACAATGTCAGGCCTACTGGCTGTTAGATACATGAGAGACCCAATAATACTTCGGTATTTGGTGGGGTCAACCAATTTCCCATGCAAATCAGCATCCAGTTTCTTGGTATGTGTCATTGGTGTGGCATAGGTATCACATGTTTGTATTCCATGTTTGTTTAAAACTTCAAGGGCATATTTGGACTGACTCAAGAAAATACCACGGGGTGATTGATGAACTTGCAATCCAAGAAAGAATGTAAGTTCACCTATCATGGGCATTTCAAAATGTTTTTTCATAAGTTTTGAGAAAGCGTTTGAGTATTTTAAATGTGTTGACCCAAAAGTGATGTCATCCACATAAATTTGAATGATTAAAATGTGTTCCCCGTGATATTGTATGAAAAGTGTTGGGTCGACCGAACCTTTAATGAAATTATTGGCAATGAGAAAGGATGATAACTCATCATACCATGCCCGAGGAGCTTGTTTGAGACCGTAGAGAGCCTTGTTCAGTTTGTAGACGTGATTAGGGAACTCTGGATCAACAAATCCTTCTGGCTGACTAACATAGACCATTTCCTTCAGTTTACCATTCAGAAACGCGGTTTTAACATCCCTCTGAAAGACCGTGATGTTCATGTGAGCTGCAAATGCCAGAAAAATCCGTACAACCCTCAAGTCGAGCAACCGGAGCGAAGGATTCCTCGAAATCAATCCCCTCTTCTTGTCGATAACCCTTAGCCACCAGACGTGACTTATTTCTGATAACTGTACCGTCAACATCTAACTTGTTTTTCCAAATCCATTTCAGTCCAATAACATAGACCCCTGTTGGTTTTTGAACCAATTCCCATAATTCAAGACGTTTAAACTGATTAAGTTCTTCTTGCATGGATTCAATCCAGTTGTCATAAGTCATTGCTTCTTTAATGTTTTTGGGTTCAGATTGGCAAACGGTAAGAGCATAAATGCAATGTTCACTGTCAGTCTAAAGGCTTTGTCTAGTTACGACTGGTTGATTAGGGTTGCCAATTATGTTCACAAGAGGATGGTCTTTAGTCCAACGATGTGTGGAGGGTTGATGTTGATATACATTCTGCAGATTAGGATGATTCAAATGACTTGTAGATGATTCCGCAACATCAAAAGTAGTAGAAGCATTTACAAAAGGGTTGAAGAACGCATTTGGATCATAGTCTGTAGGTGGTGGTACTTCATTGTTCAGAAGATCATCAGCTGGTTCAACGTCATTGGATGCGGTTTGTTCGGCTGTTGTCGTAGAATCAATTGGTGGTGCTTCCTCAACAGTAGTTGTTGTAGCAGGTGTATCAGGTATTGGATTTTGATCAGGTTGAGCAGTGGAAACATTGGATACACCTGGTGCATGTTCATCAATATCATCACTAAACAGAGGAGCAAATAGCTATTCCATTTGACGTCGAGTTAGTTGTAAACTAGGTTCAGCTGATGATGGGGTTTGAGGGAAGTTTAAACGGTTATGACCGGGTTCCAAGCTGTTATGCTCAGAAGCCATCGTGAATATAAGCAGAGAAATGATGTACTACGTATGAAACTGATTAGCTTCCCTTTGATTGACGAAGTTTATGAATCAGCTTCCCCCCAAACTGACAACTGTCTTTAGCAGATTTAAACTTTGATGAAGTCGACATTTCCTCTAACTTTTGAAGTTTTCAGTATGCAGCGGAATTTGTAGATGAGCAGTAAACCACACAATGTAAATCTGACTTATTGCGGAAAATCCGTTCGGGGGTAACATACAAGAAATCAACAAGTTCTTCTCACGTATGTAGATGCTTCACACCAAACAAACCACGAAAGACGAAATTAAACGACTTCCCCCTGAATGTTGCGGTCTATCTGAATAATAATTACCTGTGAGTATGCAATTTCTCGATAAAATGACCGTGTGTGAGGCATCATGTCATCATATTTAGGTAACTTCACACACGATAACCCTGAGAAAGTAAGACGATAACACCAAAGTGAGACGTATGAACCACATATCATCTCATTTCTTCCCTCTAATTGAAGAAATCCAAGAAGAGATAGGGTTTTCGCAAACGACATCAAGGAAACAATGAACACCTACACTATCTTCCCCCCGATGTTTTCATTGAATCAGAATCATACACCACGTATGTTGATGATGAATTGGAGACAGCGAAACCATGTATAAGGAGACAGCGAAACCATGTATGTCCGAAAAATCGAACAAGTGTGAAGTACCATAAATATCACGAGAGAATCAACTGCTGATAAGTTTCTCTGTTCATTATGTTGATCATCAGCTGTGTCATTGTTGTAGGAAGCATTTTGTTCTTCTGTTGTCAGAGCTTCGATTGGAGGTGCAGCTACAGCAATGGTTGTTGTTGTAGATTCAGGTGTATCATAAATTAGAGTATTATCAGGTTGTGTAGCGGAAACATTCGATACATCTGAAGCACGACTTTGGAAAGACTCTATAACCAGAGGAGCAATTAATGTTTCCAATTCTTGACGATTAAGTATAATTTGTGAGGCAGCTGATGGATCATGATATTTTTTGATGGTGAGAAACGGGTCCTACGCTGTTTTGCAGTAGGAGCTATTGTTGTTGTACCGGTATAGAAAATAGAAGGGGCAAGAAAGAGAAAACATGGATCCCCAAGTGTAACTGGGTTCCAGATGTTAGAAGCATAAAGATGTAGTGTCAATTATCTTCTTGACACCTGAACATGCTATTTTGAGGATTTCCTTTCCTGCCTCAAGGATGGTGCAACTACTTAGTATCTTGCCTGTAGGAATCCACCTAAGACCAACAGTTTTGAAAACTCTACCCGTTGGTGTCCATCTAAGGATAGATCTAGGGGATGTTGAAACTTCTGTTGGGAAGAGTCTGCGTCCTATATTGATCCACCTATTAGGTTTCTGAAATTTTACTTTTAGATCAACGGGGTTTATTTCTAACTGTTTGTTGAGTAAACTTAGGTTTTGGTTTGCTACTACAAGCAGTGTTCAGTAATACACTCGAAGGTGATACACCAGGTCGTGAACCTAAGATTCCATAATTTTGGAGTAGTGCCCTTTTCCTAGCCTTTTCTAGATCACAGTTCTTGTGCAAGTCATTTGAATATTGAATTTTGATGCTTGGTTTAGACATTGTTTTCGAACTAATCCTAGACTGGCCAGATGCAGCCACTTGATGAGGTTTGGCAGAAACAAGTATAACAGAAACAGAAGCATTATTCATAGGACAGGGATGTGGAGTGACTGGTTTTGACAAATGATTATTCTCAACAACTTGGGAGGCAAACCGTGGTTTTGAAGATTTTGAATGTTCATATTTAAATGCAGCTGGTTGTCTAACTACTGATTGGTTTCTGAAAGGTTGAAGAGACGATTTCCCCAAGATTGTTGGTTTTGCAAAATTAGTATCTACACTCTTTTCAGTTAATCTTCTCAGTTTGTTTTGTAAAGCAACATGTGCAAGCCCCTTTGCTTGAATTTGAGCCTTTAAATGCTCATTTTCTTTTACTAATGTATCCACACGATTACTTTGTTCATTCAAAGATTTACTATTTGGCTCTGAGTTTAAAAATTTGTTTTGCATTTTAAGTTCAAGAGAGATGCAATGAGCCTCAAGTTTTGAAAAATCTTTTTGAAACTGAGCAATGGTCTTTTTGAGAAGAATGTTTTCAGATTCAAGAGTTTGATTTGACGATGCAGTTGAATTGTTTGCAAGTAAGGGCTCAGACATGAGATAGTTATCTGGACATTGTGCAACACACTGGTCAACCTCTCCTTCATTACTGAGATCAGGTTGCTCAGTTTGTTGTTTCGCATCTGCAGGCAGAATATGATCAACAGTAGATTGTACCTCGACCATCTGTTCAGTGTCAGTATCATAGGTGGGTAAGATATCTTCCTCAACCATTTGTTCTTTGTCAAAGTTGGGCTCTGTGTCATAGATGGGTATGATATCTTCCTCTGATCTGCTGCTGTCATCCTGCTTTTCCAATGCTGTAACCTCATTGTCCGCATTACCGACAGTTGAAGTAATCACAACATTCCCAAAAACCCGTTGAGCATTCCGCATTTCCAATGCTAACAATCCTGCTTTTGAGCTCATCAACTTAGTCAGTGACATCCATGTTTTGTTCATTTCCACAAATCTGATGTTGGTAGGTGAGGAGATTTGTGACTTATGTATACTCATTTGTGCCATTGATGAATACGCTTTCTTTACCCTGCAGAAGAATTAAAGAGAAAAGGTGCGAAGTCGACTAAGCACACAGAAGGTCGATATAGTGAATTTCAATTTCCCTCCAAAAATAATTATGAAAAATTTTGACTTCCAAAATTTAAAATTCACTATAAATTCAATTCTAAGGTTGTAAGAAAAATTTGAGTTTTGACAATTTTGACGCCAAATTTGACCCGAAAAATTCGAATTTTGGCCCAAAAATTTGAATTTTTGACCAAACTTTTCACAGTTAAACCAAAATTTGAATCTCGCGTAAAAATTGAACGTTTAGTCTCCCATAGAAATTAAATTTTATTCAAATTTTCCCGCCAAAAAACTAGTTATTTTTTTTATTATTTTATTATTTTTTTATTTTTTTAAATTACTACTTGTGTTGATGGATCTTTGTAGTTGAATGAAACTTATTGTTTGTTGAAGAAGTCCTTAGGCGTAGAAAACCAGCTTTTGCGTAGAGGAAACCTTACGCGTAGAACCTGCTTATGCGTAGAGGAAACCTTACGCGTAGAACCTGCTTATGCGTAGAAAGTACCTTACGCGTAGAAAGAAGCTTACGCGTAGAGACAAGCTTACGTGTAGAGAGAGCTTACGCGTAGGCTTGAGATAAAAGCTTAGCTTAGGCGTAAACCAAAGGCTTAACAGTAAGAACCTTATGCGTAATATTTCCTGTTGGATATTGGTTTTCACATACACATCAAACCATAACAATAAGGTGGCGTTTAAGTAGATTTCTAGAGAGAGAAAGTTAGAGGTTTAGGGAACTTTAGTGAGAGAAAGAAAATTCTTATTATGAGCTCCAACTCTCTACCTTGGGAAGTAGAGAGTATTTATAGTCTTACATAAATCGCCACACATCGGGCTGTGGATCAGGCATACAGTGGGTAAAGACCCGTCCGTCCTCCACGGTGTTACTTAACTAAATACTACTTAACATAAAAGAACTACGACTGCGAGCTTTCTAACGATTACATATACTTGAGGTGACCGACTCTTTAATACCTGGAATTTCTAATTCCTAACATTTCCTTAGGCGTAAGACAAGCTTATGCGTAGAAAATGCTTATGCGTAAGATGTTTAATCGTAAGCTTTTATGCTTAGGCGTAAAACTAGGGTTTTACCCAAAAATCCTTTACACTTATCCCAGTGTAAAAGATATCCAAAGTCAAAGTGTTTTCAGGCTTATCCAAACAAGAAAACACTGAGTAAACCAATAGTACTGAAGATCAAACCTTGAGAAGCTTACGCGTAAGTCTTTAGAAACTGATTTTATGCCCAAAAGTCTTTAGAAACCTGATTTTTATGATGAAATAGCTTCAATGTCACCAAAACAACACAAAAGTATGAAACTTGATGATCTAAAACACGTTTTCACCTTACGCGTAGAAAACACTATACGAATCAAAACAAGCTTAAAAACACTTCTACACATGTAAAGTTTGAAACTTTTTGCCAAAAACTTAAATTTTATCACCAAATAACCTTGAAAGGACAAGAATCTTGAATTTTAAAGTGAAAAAAATAAGTTTTTGAAGCGTATGAAAGTTTAGTAACGAGACTTACACGTATATAGTAAAAAACTTCAAAACAAGAAATGTTTCACCCAACTATTTGGCGAATGATACTACTGTTAGGTTCCCATTTATGTAACACAAGCATCAATATAAGAAAGGAGATGAAGGAAGGATCGGATGAACACACACACACTCTACGCGTAGGACTTGAGAGAAAGTTTAAGCATAAGTAAAATGTAAATGTGAACAACCAACCTTTAAATGAAGGTTTACATGGGTATTTATAGGAAGGAACTAGGGCAACATGCAAGTTCCCTTCCTTTCCCATAATGGGCTTTGGCATAGGCTCATGGGCTTTCTACATGAGCCTAGCCTTGATTACTAACATAAAAGCCATAATTAAGCTAACTATTACATATTAATTACTAACACTTGAATTCTAGTTTAGGAGTGATTCCAACACGTTCTTAACCTCTCCCATAGCATTAGCTTGAGAATTATCGGCCATCGTTAATTCGATTGATTCGGTTGAGGATTGCTTAGCCCCAAATTCTTAAATAGCGGTATGGCATGACATTGACACTTGATCCGGTGTCCGCTAAAGCATAGACCGGAGTGGTACCGTTAACTTTGATTGGTAGAACAAAGTTTCCCGGGTCACTCTCATTTCTTGGCATCCCCCTAAACAAAATTCTATCCCTATCTTCCTCCGTAAGGTTTTTGTCTTCCAAACGAGCTCTAGCCAACATCACCGCATCGAGTTTCTTGCGGTACATAACATAATCTTGTAAAACTTCGATCACGGGTTTCTTTTCATTAAGCTCAAGGAATTTTTGCTCTAGGTTCTCAAGAATAGCCTCCTTTTGCTCTTGTGTCAAAGGTTTAAAGGTGTTTGGTGAATGTGGTGGTGATGGTGTGGAATCTTGGCTTTTGGTGGTGGTAGTGGTTGGAGTGAGTTTATTTGATGAAGTCTTCTTCCTATTCGCTTTTCCCATCTTCACAAACTTCACATTTTCATTCTTACCATACTCCATATTTCCACACAACTCCGTTAGCATTTCATTCACATTCTTCTCCTCCTCTAAATCCGTAATATTGATCCTCATTTCACCAAGAGCAAAGTCCAATTGGCACTTAGTCGTCACTAGGAAATCACGTCCAAAACAAACATCCGGTTCGTCTGCATTACCTTCTTCTAAAACCATAAAATCAGCTTCAAAGATATGGCCATGGATATTGATGCGTAGATTCTTGACAATTTTCCTTCCATACCCTTCGTAATCTAGCCGAACATGGCCAATCTTGTCAAGTACCTTGTCAACAATGTAATTATCCCCATATGCCATGTTAAGCTGCGCATCCCAAGCACTTACTCCTTCGATACTACAAGGTGTTCCACACCGTATGAAAGGTGATTCATACCTCGTGAGAGGTGCTTGAGTGAATATCACTACCTTATTCTTCTTGGGAACATGAACTTTATTCTCCCCGACTTCTTCCAAACATTCCGTTTCAACGGCTAACTCCTTGTTGCTCTTCTCCAAGATGTTTCCAATTTTCTCCAAAGAACTACCGGTGTCTTTGAACATTTCATCCAAATTGCGAAGATACTCGGAAATACCGCTCAAACTATCCATATCAAACTTATCTAAACTAAAAAAAACCAAAACAAAAACAAATCATCTAAATTATTAGCGTTAAAGTTAGTTACAATCAAAACAAACTATAGAAATACATTCTAAACAAGTAAAGACACTTATTAAAACTAAAAACAAAAGCTACAACTTGAAATTAAGAAAATAAAAAAAATGTTAACGAGAGCTCCAACCGGTTCGGTTGGCCCTCCAACCGATTCGGATGGTGGTATGCCTCAGAACCAATTCACCCAGCCGAAACGGTTACATGTTCCGACCGATCGGCTGGAGTGAATTTCCAATTTTTTTAATATTATATATTAATAATAATAATAAAAGAATAGTAAAAGACAATTAATTAAAACTTTAACTCTAATAAATGTGACTACTCATTTACCTATTAATTAAAACATTAACTATACTTAATTAAGCATAAACAAACATTAACTAAACTTTAATAACTAATCATTATAACTAACTAAAACTTCTAAAACTGAAAATTAAACTAAATTATTAAACTAATCAAGACATAATTTATCAAAACTTAAATAAAACTAAAGATAATATATATTAAAAAATCTAAAAATAATAAAAACAAATATAAGTAAGCATCTAAACTAGCCTAAAAATCAAAAAATTACAGGAATTAATCTAAACACTTAAACACATAACACTAGATTATCAAGAAACTAGAAAAGAAAAAACATAATATTTTTACGAGAGGTCCAACCGATTTGGTTGCTTGCGCAGCCGATCGGTTGGCCTAAAAAACCAACTTTTTTTTTCTTAAAACACTTTAAACTAAACTCAAACACTATCAAATATACAGAAAATAACAAACCAAAAACAACTCAAATCCCCGGCAGCGGCGCCAAAAACTTGATGTGTTTTGCGTGTGCAAGTTTTAAAAATTATAAACACGATTTATCCGGGTAATTACTTTAACACATACGAGCAAGTATACTCGTTCGTAATAGCAAATGTGGGTAAGTCGAGATCGTCCCAAGGGATTTGCGTTTATTTGTTAAATTTGTTTGAGACAAGAAAGCTTGTCAAGGCTTCCTTCAAAGTGATGCTTTTATAAAAATCCAAATTAAAGAAACATATACTTGTGTGAAGTGCATAGTCAATTATAAAGAGTGTTCATGAAAGCTTGGTGTAAACTTGATGAAATGCACAAATCATAAGCAAATGACTTCCAATCCATGTTTTATGTTTTATAAAAATCATTTTAAGGATAAAAACGCATAGGTAATCCTTTCGGTCCTTAGCCCAATGATTATTCTTTAGAAAATCCATTTGTTTGTAAAAGATTCTTATTCAACTTGTTCTTACGACTCTTTCAACCTTTACGTGATGAAATCGTTACTAGTCTTGTTTTAACAAGTAAATATGATGAGTGTCAATCAACATATCCCCATTCTAGTTTGTCAATAACGTTTTGGAATAAAACATAAGAGAAATCCTTTCGGTCCTCTTGAAAATGTTTTACCAACAAATTAAACAAGACTAGTAGTTATTCCAAAAAACTCATTAAACAAGATCATTTTACATGCATCACATATAGGAACACTCCTACAATTTCCTACATCCTTACACACAAGTATATTCAAGAATTACTCCATTAAAACCATAACATAACACATGTAGTAACCATGTAATTTATATAATTCAATAGAATAGAGATTCATGACAAAGTTCATAAGAATACCTAAACTTCGGATTACTAGAACTAGAAAATTGTGCAACTATAGCAACCATACGCCTCCAATCGCCTTATACTACCCGTATAACTCCAAATGACTACCAATGGTTGAGAATTGTTCTCACCACACTCCTAGACGTTTTACAGATGAAATAGGACTTTTGGGATGAATAAAAGTGGTTGGTAATAGTCTTGGTGTAAGCCTATTACTCTTTTGGGTGTGTCACACTAAACTACTAAGTCTAGGTGCATTATATGACTAGGAACTCTTCACCAACAAGCCAAAAACGTCCACAATGAGTTATTAACTAGAAATGATCGGACTCCCATGATTAATAGAAGTTATGGCATCAATAAATGAGAGAAAGTGTAACTGCAGCATCTCCAGCCGGATCGGTTGCGATGCAGCCGATCCGGTTGCGTTTTGACCATTTCGCCAGCCGATCCGGTTGCGGGCTCCAACCGATCGGCTGGATGCCTTCCGTACAACAAATGTTGACTTTTCTTGACTTTTCTCGATTCATGCCTTTTTCCTTGCTTTCGATGCTGATTTCCAAGATGAAACTTTGATATTTATTTGATGTTGATACTTAGAAATCCTTGTGCTTCCGATCATCGAGTCCTTGAGCTTCCTCACCTATCTTTCTTCCTCGGGAATTATCCAAATATGCATGAAATCGTCATTTCTTCACCTTTTATGATACCTGGCTACATTCACATAAAAATACGCTTCTTTTGCACTTTTGCAACAATTATGTGTAAATATAACCGATTATCATACACAAAACTAACAATAACGCTACTAAAAACATGCTTATTCTGAGCGTTATCAAAGAATAAAATAATGTTATTCATATGGCTTTGCGGTTATACTCTTGACAGTCGTGCCAGTTATACTCCTGATGGTTATAAATAATCAGGTGATCTATAGTTATTCTAAGCAAATATAAAACTATGTTATTTACACTTTTTGAGCTGGAGTTGCATCAATATTGGGTTTTTATATATATCATTTTATTGATATAAGGTATTTTTTTTAATTGTGTTTAAGTGATGCTTTTGAAACTTGAGTCAGAAACTCATACCCATTAGTTTAAAAATGGTAGGAAAAAACGTAACCAATAATGAGTATGATTCTTATATTATTTTAACCTGCTTATTATGACAATTTAGTGAAATTGTAGTAATCTGTTTGTAAACGCATATCCAAACACCCCTTAACCTGCAACTTATGCATCATTTCTTCCTTTATGGAAATGTTAGTTTATGTATTATATGTAAATCGGTTTAGAGATGGTATTTGTAACACCCCAAAAAATGAGTCACAACGGAAAATAATATCAAGGAGGTGCTACTAAATTGGATCACAACACTAGTAAACAGAACGGATTTACCTTATCCGTTTAAAAAAGAACTTACATTAAAAGATTTAATTAGTTCAAAAGATAATTCAAGTGTGGAAATACAAGGCCTATTTATTTCAGCAGTCCCAAATGTGAAAGTAGTCTATGACTATACCATGCCATGCCAAAAGCCTCCAAAAGTTAGCTATCGCCTTAAACCTGAAAATAAATGCTAAAAGTGTCAACAGAAAGGTTGGTGATGTCATAGGTTTATAATAAATCAGTGAAAGTAATGTGAGTTCAATAGAAAGCTTTGTGACCATTGTGTTGCTCACAATGTCATGAAATAAAGTTTACCTTGAAGTAAAATTAGAAATGTGGACCACAAGGTTTTCGAGTATGATTAGTTATTCACAGATAGTTCAAGTTTAATATAAGTGACAACTGTTTCGTTTACAACGTAAATAAGAAATATCAGTAAAGTCGGCTATACAATATTAAGCATAAAGTTAGACCATAAGCAAAGTATATGCACATTACAATGAATATAATGCCATATAAAAGAGAGTGACTATTACGCTAGCACTAAGATGCAACCGAAGCTACGACAATGGTGTATGCACAATATAGTCATACTAAAAGGGGCCCCATTGCGAGTGCTTATCCCGGGACACTCGATTCCGATATGATATACGTTTCGCATTGACCCATGTATGGCCAACCGGACGAGGGGGTCACCCCCAATAGATCTATTTATAGCAATCGTGCTTCCTGCAGGAACTGACGGTTCATGCAAATCGACATATGTGGGATTCAGGGCTTAGGCTATCCGCGTAATAGTTTTTAAAAGCATAAGTATAGTTTTTGGTCCATGAAATGTTTTGCATGTTTTCTCACCCCAAAATATTGTAAGTCAAGTAGTCAAAGAATAAAAGTGGGGCTATAAGCTCATATATGTGTTTCAAGCACTTGCGTCCATAAATAAAGTAATCCAATTTGTAAAGGTATGTCAAGTAATGCATTCGAATGACCGAACAAGTAATTTAGCGAAGCACATAAAGTTTTTGAGTAAACAAGTCATATGTTTAAATAACGCAAATACTAGATTTTAGTAAAACAAACATGTATTCTCCCCCAAAAGTGTTTCAAAACAAGTAAAGTAGGAGCCATGAACTCACCTCATTATGTAACAATGTAGGAACACAAGTGGCATCAAGTACCAAAACACAACGGTATTAAGATTGGTAGAGCACAACGATATGAGATCGACACAACCTAATAAGTATATAGTTATCTTAGATTATGTTTCATAAATTAAATAAATTTTCAAAAGACGAAGTGTTTTAGTTTTCGTGAAATACTCGTATCAATGTTTACAAAAAGTTTAGCACTATTGCTCATAAAAAGTTTAGTATATGACGTTTCGTGTGGTGGTAAGAAGACATAGACTCAAAATACAACTCACGCCAAAAAGGAATTGACATCGACATAGTCGAGATAAATACTGACGAGAACTCAAGTCGAGAAAGAATAACAAAATAAGTCGAGGAAGTAACGACAAGGAATTATGTCAAGAAAGTAAGTCAATTGGTAAGTTTTAATATTTACCCAATAACCCCAAATAGTATGGAAATAATTAATAGAATTTTTTTTAAGTTTTATTAGAAAACTCAAATTAGTACATCACATGGTAAAAGTTTACAAGTTAATAAAAAATATGAGTTTCGATTATTGTCGGGTTTCATAAAGATGAACGGTTTTGAAATAAAAGTATGAGTTTAGAAATTTTTACAAATTTTGGCATGACGCGTCCATCTATACAACTTTTCCAAGTTATTGTGACTTAAATAAAATCTATTTCCAGAAAGCAATAATTTCCGACAAGTTTATAATTAAACATGTGTTCGTGTTTATCAATCCAACCATGATACGATAATATTTTGTAACAAGTAATAATAGTGATTAGAAATAAATCCAGTTTAGATTGTTTATAGGTTATCGGACTTGTAGTTTCGCTATTAGTTTAATAAGTATTAAATTTGTATTTTAGGTTCGATATGAGTCTAATAAGTCCAATAATTTGTCCAAATGATTTGATACAAGTCCAAGAATTTGTGCAAATGATTCTAGTCATAATCTTTTGTATTTTTTCCGTTAAGTATATGTTTAGTCCGTATTTAAGTATCATTCCCAAGAGAAACCGAAACGTACCAATGAGTACATATGTCAAATAAACAAGGTTACGTTCGTTTGATAAATAAATAATACATATAAACATTTAATCATCTAAATATAAAGTTTAAATACCTTAATACATTAATTTAAATTTCAAATAACTTAGTGGGCTCGTTAGCCCATTAAGTAAACCAAACAGACCTTATGTAACCAGTTGGGACTTGGCCCAAAGAAACAAACTAGGCGCACCCCATGTTGCTTTGTGGCCCAATACCAATCCAAATCCAAAAACAGAATCAGTCCAAACATAGACTAGCAGATCCACACATAATACTCGACCACAAATACAGATTTATACACAGATGCAAACACAATATCAGATATGGAAGTGCAGTTTCAAATCAAACAAAAACGCGCATACAAATACCCCTTGGTGTTATTGACGATAACCTAAGGCAAACAAACATACTCTCGACACCTCGTGGTGTCTTGAGCTGAGACGCACAACATAACCACCCGCGTGGTCTAGCATTAAACCGAACAAACAAACATACAAGCACTTACACAAACACGACACTCTCTTTGGTTCTCGTTAATCCCGTGACAAACTAACAAATTAACTCGACACCCTTGTGTTGTCGTGACACCAACTGAGCCAAACAACATCACACTTGTGGTGCTACCTGCCGGGCCAAACCTACAAACTTGCAAGTATATCGACACAAATGTTTACACATAGTTGCAACCAAGATTAATCACACCCTAAAAGGGTTTAAGCAAAAAAAAGACAACAATAATAACAAGTAACCTAGAAACACAACAAGGTCAACTCAACTCGACTAAGCTGACTCGGCTGAATCGACTCGACTTGACTGAGTTGAGTTGACTCAGTTTATTAAACAAACAAACACCCCTTTTAATCTTTTTTTCACCACATGAATCTTTATTAAATGTTTATTGTTAAGCTTTAGTCCACGAAAATATATATATAAATCTTTTTTATTAATCAGTTTATCTAAAGGAAGAGATTAACAGAGATGAATTTAAGTTTTTTCGTCATACCAAGGAGATGAGAAAGAAAGGGAGACGAGGGGGTGGCTGTAGTGGCGCGAATCAAAACAAAACCCAAAACAATCCTATCAAGCTCGTCACTCTAGATATAATCTACTCGAACCTTCCCTACCTTGAACCTTCAACAAAAATGATGGTTGGAATCTGGCTGGGATCTCGCCAAAAATAATAGCGGCGCCGATGTTTTTGTGTGTGAGGTGAGTGTGTGATAGGAATGATATCAAATGGGTTGAAACCCTAATTCAAGGGTATATATACCCGGTTAAAGCTGCAGGGACTAATTGTGACAACAATCAAAGCCTGGGGGCGGCGGTTAAATTGTTTCCCCATGGATTAGTTTTGTAATTTTATTTATCTTCTATAAAATTGGGGTTCATGACTTGTTTCAGCTCGATAATGATCAATTTAACACACGAAATTTACGCCATTGCGTTTCAAATAATTTTTTCTCAATAAAAATGAATATTCACAAGACTAATTTCTCGTAATTAATATAATAATTAAATCTAATTGGTTATTGAGTTTATGGTTGTGCTAGTATGCATTGTGTACGATTTTCACGTTTTGCAAGATAACCTCTCGTATTCGATTCAAATATGTTCGGAAAAGTCCAAAAGTGAAACTTTAGGAAATAATAACTTTGATTTTATTATTAAAATTAATCTGGAAAATTCTGGTTTGTTGCAGTCTAACCTCCTTCAAGAGAAATCCGTCCCGGATTTTAGTTTATGTTATTTGAAAATGTGGGGTCTGGAAGGGATACTGGTACTCGCAACAGATTTGAGTCTTACTAGATGGTTTAAGGGCTCCTCTTGATCTGTAACACCCTCAAAATAAGTCGTAGCGGAAAATAATATCAATGGGGTGCTACTAAATTGAATCACAACAAAAGTAAAGAGAACGGATTTACCATATCCGTTTCAAAGAGACTTACATTAAAAGATTTAATTAGTTCAAAACATGATTCAAGTGCGAAAATACAAAGCCCATTTATTTAAGTAGTCTCAAATGTGAAAGTAGTCTAGGACCATACCATGCCATGCCAAAAGCTTCCAAAAGTTAGCTAAAAATTTAAACCTGAAAATACATGCTAAAAGTGTCAACACAAAGGTTGGTGAGTTCATAAGTTTATAATAAATCAGTAAAAGTAATGTGAGTTCAATAGAAAGCTTTGTGACCATTGTGTTGCTCGCAATGTAATGAAATAAAGTTTGCCTTGAAGTAAAATTAGAAATGTGGACCACAAGGTTTTCGAGTATGATTAGTTATTCACAAACAGTTCAAGTTTAGTATAAGTGACCACTGTTTCATTCACAGCGTCAAGAAGAAATATTAGTAAAGTAGGCTATACAATATTAAGCATAAAGATAGACCATAAGCAAAGTATATGCGCATTATAATGAATATAACTCCATATAAAATAGAGTGACTATTACGCTAGCACTAAGTTAATGCAACCGAAGCTAAGACATTGGTGTATGCACAATGTAGTCATACTAAAAGGGGGCCATTTGCGAGTGCTTATCCCGATACACTTGATTCTTATATCATATATGTTTTCGCCTTGACCCATGTACGACCAACCGAATGGGGGAGTCACCCCCAATAGATCTATTTATAGCAATCTTGCTTCCCGTAGGAACTGACGGTTCATGAAAGTGGGCATGTGTGGGATTCAGGGCTTAGGCTATCCACGTAATAGTTTTTATTAGCATAAGTATAGTTTTTGGTCCATGAAATGTTTTGCATGTTTTCTCACCCCAAAATTTTGTAAGTCAAGTAGTTAAAGAATAAAAGTGGGGCTAAAGCTCACATATGTGTTTCAAGCACTTGTGTCCATATATAAAGTAATCCAGTTTGTAATGAGAATTTAAGTAATGCATTCGAATAACTGAATAAGTAATTTAGCAAAGCACATAAAGTTTTCGAGTAAACAAGTCATATGTTTAAATAACGCAAATACTGAATTTTAGTAAAACAAGCATCTATTCTCTCCCAAAAGTGTTTCAAAACAAGCATATAAAATAGTATGTAGCTGTTATTCCAATAATATCACTCTACACTAATAATCTAAGAGAGATAAAGTGGGTGTGAGTACTTCATTCTAGAGAGAGAAATGTGAGAAAGATAGAAAGGTCTCGCAACAAATATATTAGAAACACACACCTCATAACCCATGAGTTAGGGGGTATTTATATCCATACACACGATTAGCTTCCCCTCGTAACTATACAAGTTTTGCGAGGGTAATAGGTGTCGCAAGGCACTACTAAGTTACATAACATATGTAAGATATAACTTTTCACATACACATCAAACCATAACAACAAGGTGGCGAATAAGTGGGATTCTAGAGAGAGAAAGTTAGAGGTTTAGGGAACTTAGTGAGAGAAAGTGAAAGATATTATTATGAGCTCCAACTCTCTACCTTGGAAGGTAGAGAGTATTTATAGTCTTACATAAATCGCCACACATCGGGCTGTGGATCAGGCATACAGTGGGTAAAGACCCGTCCGTCCTCCACGGTGATACTAAACTATATACTACTTAACATAAGATAACTACGACTACGAGCTTTCTAACGATTACATATACTTGAGGTGACCGACTCTTTAATACCGGGAATTTCTAATTCCTAACAATCTCCCCCTAAGGGAGGTCACCTCAATCATGTACCAAAATTACATTGAATACAACTAGATATTACAAAAAAATTGTTCTTGCATTCTTGATGTAGTCCTTTGCTTCTAAGCTCGTAGTCATTGATTCTTCACATTGCATGTTTGGTTACTCCAAGTGGAGGTCTTTTACTGATCCACGTGATAATAATTTTGAGCCATCTTTTGAGATCATCAGCTATCAAAAATCTCTGACACATCCTTTGTGGTGTTGGTATTATGAGATGTTGTGACTTTAGGACCGACATGCTCACATTCTGGATCACGATATCTTCACATCCGAGTAGCAGAAGCATTTGTTGAATCATGATATTGGCAGCAGCGTAGCAGAAGCTTGGAGTGAAAATATCAGAGTCATTGATGCACTAATCATGATTTCTTTTTAGATGAATGTGTTAAGTGAGCATGCGGCTATGGATTGACCGCTTCATTCTGATCAGCTGCAAACGTCGGGTGTACCTGCATACAACAGTTAGCAATAAATCGCACGAAAGTGTCTTTGATCACTTTCATTGAATTGAGGTACACGGCCCACGGTTCCCCGTTGATCAGTACATGTACTGCCTGTGATCAGGTATAATTCCGAAGAATTTCCTTGACAGGGTTTCGCAGCTGCTTTAGCTGTTCTCAAACCGGAACGTCTCAAAGAAGACAACACGGAGTGAGTGAACCAGCGAATTTTAAATCCACTGATTGATGAAAAGAGATTTGAAAAACAATCGTGTATTGCTCAATAGAAATTGTTTTTGCAATACAACGAAGGTTTTATTGAAAATCAATTATCAATCATAAAAACACCTTTTGGTTTGAAAAATGAGTACACGGTCGATGTGCTAAAGAAAAGAGATTTTAAGCACAACGACCGGTTTTTCAAAGGTATCCGTCAATCCATAACCTGAACCAGGATTGATTCAAGAGATTGAATCGCCCCATTGTTTCTGTTTAGTTGTCACATGGTTGATCTATATAATAGATCTCACATGCCACCTACCAGGAGCTTGTTTGATGTTGGCTCCAGAAGGCTTTCCATCTTCATAGTGAATATGTAAACACATCACTCAGATGTTCTGGCAATACCACAAGGATAATGCGTAGGACTCAAGATATAATCTCTCTTTCCACATTGTGTGAAACAGAGAGTCTTCATTGAAAGTGTCCTAATGAGATTTATTGATGATCTCGTGGCTCTAGACTCAATATGTGCATATTTGGATCCTGTGCCGGAGACTAGGGAGAGGGTCTCCTTCTTCAATATCAACCATCTCTAAGAGAAAGTCGATAGATAATGTCGGTTCCCCGTGAGAATGAAACAAGTCCTTTTAAGAGGAACTTGAGTGGTTTGGAAAGTTGAAGTGCAGTGCGTCACCGGGTCCATGACGTCTTGTCTTCAATACCGATGTTACCATCAGTAGCATATGAATTGAACCCGGTATCTGCCCTAAGGTTGAATAAATGGAGGGCTATTTGTTTTCACCCTTTCTTTCATTCAGTTCTTTTTAATTCTTCAACCCCTTCAGTGCTTACCGAGACTTCATAGCAAGAACCTTGTTGGGTTTGTTCCAGTACTTGCTCTATCTCAGTCCGCACTCTTCCCATATCTCACTTTTCTCCTTTTATCATCATACCTAAGGACTTCTACACTAACTAGTGGATTGTCCCTGGGTAGATCCCTCCGGTTCTGGCGGATCATGGGAACCAATACCTAACCTTATCATCCTTATATCACCGTACATAAAGTAAAGTTGGTCGGTCTATTTGGTATTGTTCATCTGCCATTGGATCCAATTGAAAACCATTTGAAAATCAATTCAGATACTTGTGATATATTATCAAAGCATTTTGTACCTGAATTGTTTTTGATATTTTTAGAACGAGAACTCCCCCTCAACATGTGCATCAAATATTTGAAAATGTTTTGCACACGGAGGCAAGAGAAAGAATTAACTTCTTTGATTACCATTTTCTAAAAGATATCAACATCACTTCCCACATCAAATCAAGTAGAAATAGCATTTCCGGGAAGGATGAGGTTTCCATAAATTCGCTCCCCCTCAATATGTGCCTCGAGATTTGAAAAGAGTTTTGCACATACTAGAGGGACCTTGCACATTGAGATAAGTTGATCACATTTCAAATCATAGGTTTAAGATAGATGCTCCCCCTCAACATGTGCATGGAAAATTTGAAATCGTTTGTCACATGTGGGCAGGATAGCATGTACATCCTTATAAAACCATTTACCTAATTATCAGTTTAAATCCAATTTAAATCACACATTCTCCCCCGATCACAATTATCAAATCATTTGAGATTTGTGATCTCTTATTGATTTCAATTGACTTTGAAAGCTTTTAAGGGGAATTGTGACTTGATTATGAAAGCGTTTTAACTGATAAGAACATGCATGTACATCTTTTGAAAACAATTTAATGCCAAATAACTTTTTAATTTAATTGAAATCATTCTCCCCCTCAATCAATGACATAGGTTGTTGATTGAGAGATAGAGATTTTGACAAATAAGTCCTGATGATTATCAAAAATAGAGATCGAGTTATTTTTCAAAGCATTTAGTTTTCAGCAGATAAATGTTTATAGAATCAGAGCATGGAATTTTGAAAACATGATAAAACATGGCTCTGTTCTTTCTTTTAAACCCGGGTTATTGCCTGAAAAATGACAATAAACCATTTTTTCTCTTTCTCCCAAAAATATTTTTTGATTTTTTGATTTTTTGATTTTTTTTTTTTTTTTTTTTTTTTTTTTTTTTTTTTTTTTTTTAATAAAAATTCGAACAACATCTAAAGTTCCGTGTCATTCTTTGAATGACAACATCAAGACCATAGATATAATCGAATCGAGAGAAACATGACAAAATGACAATATTTTTTGAAGATTTTTCGAATTTTTCAAATTTTTATGGATTTTGAAAGTTTTATATTTTTGTATTTTGTTTTTCGAATAGATATATACAAGAGATAGAAGAAGAAAGACCTTTACTCCTCGTCTTCCTCCTGAAGATGTTTGAGTGTTTCTGGTTGAAGGCTTTTCAAGCCAAGACGTGGAAGAATAAACTCAAAACGTTCTCTTGGAAGAGCTTTGGTGAAGATGTCTGCTAACTGATATTCAGACCTCACAAAATATAGTTCCACCACACCTTTTTCCACTTGTTCCCTGATGAAATGATGTCGAATGTCGATATGCTTTGCTCTTGAGTGTTGAACGTTGTTGCATGAGAGAGCAATAGCACTTTTATTATCACAGTACAGAGGGATTTTGTTTAATACAAAGCCATAGTCAGATAATTGAGATCTCATCCATAAGATTTGAGCACAACAAGATGACATGGCTATGTATTCAGCCTCTGTAGAGGAAATAGAAGTACTCATTTGCTTCTTTGAAGACCAGCTCACAAGCTTATCACCCAAAAACTGAGCACCTCCTGACGTACTTCGACGAGTATCTTGACACCCTGCATGATCTGCATCTGCATATGCTGTTAGTGACATAATGGTGTCTTTTGGGTACCAAAGTCCCATATTGATGGTTCCTTGGAGATACCGAAAGACCCGTTTAACCGCTTCAAGGTGCCTTTTAGTAGGCTTAGCCTGGTATCTAGCACACATGCAAACAGCGAACAAGATGTCTGGTCTACTAGCTGTGAGGTACATCAGGGATCCAATCATACTACGATATTTTGTTTGGTGAATCATGATCCCTGAGAGGTCCTCATCTAGTTTGGTTCGGTCAATCATGGGGGTGTCAACAGGGTCACTTGAATCAAATCCAAATTTCTTTAAAATCTCTGTTGCATATTTAGATTGATTTATGAAAATGCCTCCGGGACTTTGTGAAATTTGTAATCCCAAGAAAAATGACATTTGTCCCATCATTGACATTTGAAACTTTGAACTCATTTCATTTGAAAAACGATCACATTCCATTGGGTCTGTCGAGGCAAAAATAATATCATCAACATAAATTTGAACATGAATTAAATGTTTGCCTGACTTCCTGGTGAACAATGTAGGATCAACTGGTCCTATGATGAATCCGGTTGATAGAAGAAACTTTGACAGTGTATCATACCATGCCCTTGGAGCTTGCTTTAAACCGTAAAGAGCCTTCTTCAAACGATAAACGTGAGTAGGATGCTCTTGATTCACAAATCCTTCAGGTTGGCTGACGTAGACGACTTCTTTAAGATCTCCGTTCAGAAATGCCGTCTTTACATCCATCTGATATACTACCATGTTCTTACTAGCAGCATTAGCCAGAAAGATTCTGATTGCCTCGATTCGAGCAACTGGAGCAAAAGATTCTTCAAAGTCTATACCCTCCTGTTGACGATATCCTTTAGCAACTAATCGAGCCTTGTTCTTCAACACATCACCATGCTCATCAAGTTTTACTTTGAAGATCCATTTGAGAGCTATAATCATAGCACAGTCTGGAGCAGGTACTAACTCCCATACATCAAGACGATCAAACTCATGAATTTCATCTTGCATGGCATTGAACCAGCTATCTTCATTCATGGCAGTTTTAACATCTTTTGGTTCGATCTTAGATAGTACGGAGTTGAAGAAGCACCATAAGGCATCGGTTGCGAGTTGTTTCCGGGTTGATACAGGACGAGAGGGATTTCCAATGATGTTGTCTAAGGGGTGATCGTGAGTCCATTTTCTGAGGTGTTCATGTGGCAGTTGTTGAGGAACTGAGGTAGCTGAGTCGATGTCTCCTGAAGAAGATGGTTCTGATGATGATTCAGGAGTAGCAAATATGTTTTCAAATGGAGCATCTTCAGGAGTCGCAAAGGGATTAACTTCATCATTGATGCCAGAAACATTTCCATGATGTACATTTGAAGAATGATGATTTGTTGATGAGACTGAAGGATCAGCACCAGGTGCTTCTTGACTTAAAGATATTGAGACTGAGGGATTGACTTCATTCACTGGAATATGAGCATCCTCTGTTGTAGGGATCAGCACCTCATTAGTAATTGAATCATACAGTTCATCAAACATAGGATCAAACAATTTCTTTACATCATTGATCTGTGCTGAACCGTCAAGTCAATTCACACAAACTGGCCACTTGTGAATGGCCAGCCGTAAGAAGCTTAAAACAGCTTAAAACACAAATACAATGAAGATCAGAGAATATAGTGAATTTCCGGGTCGTTAAGTCCCACGGAGACTCAATGGTGTGCAAACACTTGATCAGACGATAGAATGATCACTAATGATAGTGATCAGAAAGGTTTTGGATATGATAATTACACTACTGAAAAAGTTTATAAATTAAAGCGACTTAAATACAAATTAAGAAAATTAAAAAGATAAAAGATATTAAATAAACGCTATCACTATATTTAAAGTGATGAACGTTTAAAACCTAAAACGTACGTTTAAAAAAGAAATAAAATTACGTAAACGTACAAAATAAAAAGTGAAACTTATACAATATAAATCCTAAAAATATGAAAAATACATTTTTACAATCCTAATGATAAAAGAAAATATTAAGAAAAAGAAAATTATTTTTAAAACTATTTAATTAATTATTATTAATTAAAAACTATTTTAACTATTTAATAAATACTCTAAAATAAAAGAAAATAGGAAATAAGGCTAGAAAAATAAACTTAAGATTTAGAAAAATCTAAAATATGATAAAACTAATTTTAAAACTGAAAATATATTTTTTAGACTTTTTATGTATTTATTATTAATTTAAAACTATTTAAAACTAATTAAAATGCTAGAAAATACTATTTAAGCTAAGAAAATTATGGAAAAATACTTTTTAGGCTTTTTATATTTATCTAAACTTAAGAAAAATGAAAAATTATTTTTTTGAACCTTTTCTTAATTAATTGTATTAAATGCTATTTAAAAGTACTTAAAAACTAGTTTAAATTAAGAAAAATAGTAAACAAGCTTGGAAAAATCTGAAAATTTCAGGAAAAGTCTAAAATAATATTAGGAAGCTAGGAAAATTGGAAATACAAGGGGTTGTGTGGAAGAATATGCAACTGATGTGGAAAGTGCTTATGAATAAGCACTTGGATAAGCCAAAAGCTCACCAAAAGGCACCAACTGTTAATATAAGCTAGACTATGCTAAAACCACTCTAAAGCAACTTATAGCACCTACTCCTAACACCTAAACAACATTCTATCAAGAAATTAGCTAACTGCCACTTAAGCTAAACAGGAATCTGACCCTACTGTTTAATCAGTTATGCTGGCTTATCCAATAAGCTAGAGTGAAAACAGAAGGTATAGTTCTCAAGACAACCAACCAGAGATTGTATATCCAAAGTTACAGCTAATGAAGACCTTTAATGAAGAAGTTACAGGCCAAAACCTAACTGACCATTATGGGATAGATTGCTGATGAGCAGCAAACAGATAACAGGTACCAAGTTTGAGCTTGTCTATAAGCTTATTCAAGGAGCTAAAGCTAAAACCAGATAGGTGGTCTTAAAGACCACCTAGCAGACTATTACTAAACCAAAAATTAGACCATGAAAAGCTTTAATGGACTATGTGCAATGACTGCAATATCTGCATAAAAACGACTTTTAACCTGGTTTGACTTTTTGAAACAGATAAAAGTTTGACCAAAATGAGTTTTAAGATCCAATGATGGACTGATTAAGCTTAGAAATGATGAAATAAAACTATAACAAGCTGGCTTATCCACTTCTACACCTATTTGAATTGATTACATAACCACTGATCTCAACAGAAAATGCACAAGAACAGTTACAAGCAAGTTTTGACTTTGAGCTCAATTGACAGTAAAACAAAGACAGATATGATATCAATTACCTATAACAAACATAGAACCACTGATCTACTGCAACCTTTTTACCTCTAAAACAGTTTTGTGTACTAAACCAAACACTCTTTAAAAACTGATTTTGCAATAAAAACTGAGATAGACACTGAACCAGACAGAGCTGCAGATCAAACTAAGTTACAATGACCTAATTACAACTATTTAATCAAGTTTTTACTAATGATGACCACAGTTACACAGATAAGCAAGAAATACAAAAATGGCTTGAAAATGAAAAGTGAATCATATGCTTACAACTGTCCAGCTGTTGCAGGCCAAAACCAGACCCAATCTTAAGCTAACCTATCTATTCCAACCCATATCCAAGTCTGCATCAACCAAAAATCATCACCATCCCCTTTCTTGGCCCAGTTTGACTTTTGTTGACCAGCAATGAAACTTGTTTGAAACTGACTTTTAAGCTTACAAAAAGCTGTAAACAACTTATCTAAACCATTTTGAACTTAAAAACAAATACTAAAAACTTGGACAAGAGAGTTTAGAAACTGAAATTTTTAACAGTAAACAGGAAAATTGGAAATTATCTAAGAACTTGGATTGATACTCAACAACTGATTACAATGATGATTTGACTTAAATGTAATACAAGGAAAGTGAAATTACAACATTTTACTTAAACTAAAACATTAATTTAGTAAAACGACATTAGAAAAAAAATAAAAAGCTAACTACTACTTCATTGCTTCTCTTAGCTTCTCTTTTATACTTCCAAGCTTCTTCCCACTTGTTTCTGATTGATTCCCACCATCTTTCTAAGCCATTGGATGCTTTGAGTAAATTTTGGCCATAGGATTGATTTTGGCGCCAAAAAGTCTTTTGACAGTGGGTGAGGTTGAGTGAATGGGGAAGGGATAATTTAATGTTTCTTGTTTTGTGGTGGAGGTGGAGGGGACAAGGGGAGTGGATAGGTGAGGAGGGGGAATGGGAAGGTTGGGTTTTGCAGGCAAGCAAGTGGGGAAGAAAGGAGGATTTGGCGGGGTCTGTTTTATTTGACCATGGGATTGACCAAAGGGTATTAATAACCAAGGGGTCCAAAACAGGGGAAAGGGTCCAAAGGGTTTGTTGGCTGAGGTCAAAAAGGGATTTGACAAGGGACCAAGGCTTAATAATCATAGGGGCCTTTATGTAAATTCTGAAAACTGAGGGGCCTAAGCTGCCAATTTGCAAAGATGTTCCAAGGGACCAAAAGTGACAATCTCATAAAGTATAAGGACCAAACTTGCCATTCTCCAATTTTCTAGGGGCCATTTTTGCCATTTTTCAAAGTTGAAGGACCTTTTCCGCCATTTGACTAAAGATTCATTCAAGGACCGTTTTTGACAATTTAAAATATTTCAGGGACCTTGAATGATATTTTTCTTTATTTTGATATACCAGGGACTGTTTTTGACAACTTTTGAAACTTGGGGGACTAAAACTGCCAATTATGCAAATTTGATACGTTTTTCATCTGATTTTGATTTTTTTGTATTTAAAACACATAAAACACTGATTTGTGATATTTTTATCATTTTGAAGCATTTTTGAGTGTTTTCAGATGATTTTGCAGTTTAGATTGTACAAAAATGATGAGTATTTAGACACTCATCAGTTCTCAATTCAACGAATTATACGATTTGGGCAGTAAAGATTAAAGCGTTATTC
>BPTQ01000007.1:347474692-347588107 GCA_019973895.1 Chrysanthemum seticuspe | reverse complement strand
TTTCAAAGACACGTTTTGATCATCCAGTTGCTCAATTTTAGGATCAGAAGATTTGGCACTCAATTGAGCGATTTTCTTTTGAAAACTGAGTTGATGGTTGTGAATATCTTTTTCACACCAATGAAGACGACGTTTTGCATTGTTAATTTCCGTGTGTAATCGTTTATTTTCAGCTTTTAAAGACTCGATCTGAAGCACATTATCGTTGTTCTCAACAGTTACAACAGTTTCAACAATATCAGCAGAGATATAATCAGATGCATATGGCAACGAATAGAATAGCACAACATTATGGATATCAGCACAGATAACATCTTCCAAGAGTCGATCAACATCTTTTCTCAACATTTTCTTTTTGCGTTTTGTGTTAGTAATAGATGTTTCTGTTTTCTCGAAAATGTTTTTCATTACCCCAAGTTCCTTATGAAAATCCTTTTCCCAGGCAATTGCACAACTTTTCAAGTTTTTAACATTAGGTAAAAGATTTTTCTGAAAGATGTCTCTTTGTTCTCTCGCCAGAGGCGATTGAAAATGTTCAACTTTGATTTCAGATCGATATTCTATCTCATGTTGTAAAATTTTGAGGTCAGCCATGAAAATGTCAAAATATCAAAGAATTTTTTGATTTTCAGGTTGTGAGTTTACTTCGCTAATGGAAGGTAAAGGACCATAAGTTTGTGCAAAGACTGTTTTGGGATTAACAATAGAAGACTCGGGTGTTTTGATGATAACCCTGGGTGTGTTTGTGGAATCCGTTGGTGTGACGAAAGTGACCGCGTTTTTATAATTAAAAGGTTTGTTGTAAACAACATTTTTTAATTTTGATCGACTCTCGTCTTCTGCATCTAATTCCTCTTGACGATGGTATTCAACAACACTCATAACAGTATTATCAATTTTGTATGTTGCACTAGAAATTTCAGGAGTTGGTTTGAATGTTTTTAGTGAAAGCTTTGGTTTGTAATCAGCTAGATTTTTTCCATATCCATTTGGATTTGGTTTTAAGGTAAACTTTTCAATAGCTGTTACTGATTCACCATGTTTGTAAACAACAGTTTTAAACTCTTTAAGTTTGTTTTGCAAACCGAGAATTTCTGCAAGAAGGTCATCTACCCGATTCGTTGAATGCTTTTTGTATGCAGAGAACTGTTTTTGACAATTTAACAACTCAGCCTTAGCTTTTTGATTTTCTAAGGTGAGAGCGTTAATTTGCTTTTTATGTTCATGTTTCAGTTGTTCTAATTCGGACAGCAAAGCATTCTTCGAAGCGGCTAGATCACGCATCTGTCTCTCTAAATGTTTTTCGTTTTGATGAGATTTTGCAAAAGCGGCTTCAAAACCTTTTTCACGGTTTTCTTGAGTTTTGAAAAAGTTGAGTTGCATTTGTAAACATTCAAAATCCTTGGTTAATAGTGCTTTTTTACTTTTTAAGGATTGATTTAATGCATAACATTCCTCCATTTTGATTTTATGGTCGTGAATTAACCGAGCAAAATCCGGATGAGGCAATAGATCATCTTGTTCAACGTGAGTCTCAAGATGATCATTCTTTAGATCCTCAAGTACGACCACGGAGTCAATTTGATTATCAAAGGAAACCATGAGGTCATCTTGATCGTCAAATGTAACTACAGGGTTAACTTGAAAATCATCAGAAGAAGATGTAGAAGACTCATTTTGAACAGTCTGATCCGTGCCGGATTCAGATATTGGCGGAGATATTAGTTCAGATATGATGATGGTTTGTTCGGGTACCTGAGACAAGCCATCAGTGTCATACACTGGGCCTGTATCACTCATGTGCAGCTCATGCATATTAGCCATCAACATAACAGCTGCATTAGCCTGCAAGTCCTCCATATCATCATCTGAGTCTGCATCTGCCATAAAGCTCTGTTCTTTGTCTGTGAGAGATCCACCAGCTTCATCCTTAAGAGCCAAAAGTAAGGCCTCTTTGAAATAAGCACTGCCCCGAGTCCTTGGCTTTGGGCATGCATTAGCCAGGTGTCCCTTCTCATTGCAGTTGTAGCATCTAAGACCATTTAACCGATTCTGAGCATTTCCCTGTTCCACCACTTGAGCTCTGTTGTTATTCCTTCCCACAGCATTAAACCCTTGACCACCGCCCATCTGATGACCATAATCACGATTCTGAACTTCAACACGTCCATTGTTCACAACAGCTTGAGTCCGTGTGTTAGATGAGGAACGAATACGATTGTTGGATTTGTTTGTGTAACGGCCAAAAGCATTAGCAATCATCACAAATCCTTGTTGCAATGCTTCGAACGGATCTGTTTCCTCAGTCGCTTCACTGACATATGCTTGAGCATTGTTGTTGTATGGGACCAATTGATTTTGTTGAGGTTGAGGTTGTTGCTGTGAAGGTGTGTTGGAAGCAGTTGGTTGAGTTGCTGGTTGAGAGGGATAATTCTGTTGAGCATACAAGGCAAGTTGTTGATTGTCCGGTTGTGACTGTTTAGCAATTTGAGCACGGAGAATCCTTTCCCGATCAACTTCCTTTTCATGAGGCTTCAAGTGATCCAGCTTCATGAATTGATTGTTGGCTGCTTAAAGCTTCACACATCTTTGCAAACCAAGTGGGTTCCTTCATAGTGCTTCGTGATGGATGTTGATTGAAATCGTTTGTGTAGGGTAGAGCTTGAAGGTTTGGTGGTGGTTGAACCATTTGTGGTTGTGGAATTGCAGCAAGTTGTGGAGTATGTTGCTGATTAAATTGTTGTTGATAAATTGCTTGTTGTTGATTCCATTGTTGATGTTGTGGAGTTAATTGTTGTTGTTGTTGATGATTATAAGTGTGAGGGAAGTAGTTAGAGTATGGTGGTTGAGACATGATGATAAACTTGTGTAGTAAGAATGGATCTTTGTAGTCGAATGAACCTTTGTTGATGAAGTATCCTTAGGCGTAGAAATGACAAGAACCAAGTAGCACTTATGCGTAAAAAAAACACCAAAAGTTACGCGTAACAAGAATAGTTACGCGTAGGATTTAGCGTACGCGTAAGCAGGAGAAAAGACTAAAGTTATGCGTAAACAGTAAGTTAGGCGTAGAAAGTTAGGCGTAGGATTACCTTATGCGTAGGACTAGGTCTACGCGTAAGATGAATCTTAAGCGTAAGATTTTCTACGCGTAAGCTTTATGCTTAAGCGTAAGATTAGGGTTTTATCCCAAGTGATCTTTTACACTTCACAGTGCAAAAGATATCCAAAGTCGACGTATTTTCAGACTTATCCAAGTAAGAAAACACGGAATAAACCAGGAAAATGAAGATCAAGCCAGGAACAAGGTTACGCGTAGAACTACTCGTAAAACTAGGGTTTTGATACGCGTAATCCTACTCGTAAGAATGATTTTGTCCAAAGATGTTTCTAAACCAGTTTTTGTGTGATGAAATAGCTTCAATAACACCAAAATAACACAAAAGTGTGAAACTTGATGATCCAAAGCACTTAAAACAGTTACGCGTAGGATAACACTTGCGTACAAAAACAAGCTTAAAAACAAGGAAAAACACGTAAAGTTCCAAACTTTTTGCCAAAAACCAATGGTTTAACACCTAATAACGTTGAAAGTACAAGAATCTTGGATTCAAAAGTGTAAAAAATCAGTTTTTAAGCGAACCAAAGATTGTGATATCTTTACGCGTAAGACCCAAAACCAAAACTTCAAAAACAAAGTGTACACCCAACTATTTGGCGATTGATACCACTGATAGGTCACTAGTTTTACAACACAAGCTCATAAGAGAAAGAGATGAAGGCGGATGAACAAGTTATCACACACACACACACGATATAGTATGACCGGTTATGAAGCAAGAGTGAATGAGAGAATAACTTGAACAACCAACCCTCAAATGAGGGTTTACAATAGTTTATATAGGCAAGGAGCTAGGGCAACACTCCCTCTCCTTCCCTATTCCTTATTGGGCTTGGGCCTCAGCTTATGGGCCTTCTACATAAGCTGGACCTTAAACAAACATAAAGGCCATAATAAAGCTACCTATTACATATGAAATATAAATACTTGAAATACTGTTTAGGAGTGATTCCAACACATAGGTATACCTTAGTTAAGCCGCTTACACTTAAGTCAAAGACATGCTGTTTTTTTGAGCGGCGACTATGTATCTAATATGTCGTACGCAAAACTTGAACCCACAATCATATGGTTGGGAAGCATTCTCACACATTGGTAATACCATTGGGACTTGGGAATCATTCTCACACATCGGGTATCATTTGGGACGCAGGATATCTATCTCACATGTCTCATTGGGACTTGGGAAGCATTCTCACACATCGGGTATCATTTGGGACCAGTGGCGGAGCCAGAAAATCTAATTAAAGGGGGCAATGGCCGATAAGAATGATTCGATAACGGGGTAAAAAAGTGTTGGAATCACTCCTAAACTTGATTACAAGTGTTAGTGATTAATATGTAATAGTTAGCTTAATTAGGCCTTTATGTTTGTTATTAAGCTAAGGCTTATGTAGAAGGCCCATGAGCCTTGGCCCAAGCCCATAAGAAGGGTATGATGCTAGTAGTGTTGCCCTAGCTCTTTGCCCTATAAATAATCTTTGTAAACCCTCACTTGAGGGTTGGTTGTTCAATTCACTCATTCACTCTACGCATAACCTTTCCTAGTATCATTCGTGTGTGTGTTTGTTATTGTTCATCCGATCACTTCTTTTCTATTTCTTCTATTGATGCTTGTGTTATGAATATGAGAACCTAACAGTGGTATCATTCGCCAAATAGTTGGGTGAAAATGTTTTGTTTTTGAAGTTATTTTTGCTCTTACGCGTAACTCTCGGTTCACAAACTTTGTCACGCTTAAAAACTCAATTTTTACAGTTTTTAATCCAAAATTCTTGTACTTTCAACATTTTTAGGTGTTAAAATATCTGTTTTTGGCAATAAGTTTCGAACTTTACGTGTATTTCATTGATTTTAAACGCGTGTTCATTCTTACGCGTAACGTGTCTACAAGTTTTAGATCATCAAGTTTCACACTTTTGTGTTATTTTGGTGATATTGAAGCTGTTTCATCGCAAAAATATGGTTTAGAAACATCTTTGGGCAGAAATCAATTTTTGGTTAATTTCTACGCGTAAGAAAACCCTAATCTTACGTGTAAGTCATACGTGGTTTGATCTTCAGTTTTCGTGGTTTACTCACACTCTGTTCCCAAGTTTTTTAAATGAAAGAAAAGAAGAGAAGAGTTAAAAATGGGCAGAAAAGAAAAGGGGATGAATGAAATTACATTTTTTATTTCATGTTCCCGAGTTAGGAGAGAAAAGAAGAGATAACAGATGATTTTACAATTATACCCTTAGTTATATATAAAAGTTATGTTGTATATTAGGTCATTTAAGTAACTTTATTTATTTAAAGCTTCTTAATATAACTTCTCTCCAAATCATCTCACTTTTGGAGAGAAAGTTTTAGAGAGCAGTTTAGCCAAAATTACTCTCCTCTTCTTTTCTCTTCTCTCCTAAAAAAAACTCAGGAACACGAATTTATTTTGTTTTCTACTCACTTCTTTTCTCTTCTTTCAAAAATAAAACTCGGTAACGCATCGTCAGTGTTTTCTTGCTTGGATAAGCCTGAAAACACTTCGACTTTGGCAAAACCTTAATTTTACGCATAAGCTCAAACTTATGGGTAGAACTCTTTACGCATAAGATTTTTCTTACGCCTAAGCCTTGTCTTACGCATAAGCTAATCCTACGCATAAGTTTTCTACGCCTAACTTTCAGTTTACGCCTAATCTTAGTGTTTCTTAATTCTTACGCGTAACTACTGCTTTTACGCGTAAGTTTAGTATTTTACGTCTAAGCATTACTTTGCCTATACTTGGTTTCTACGCCTAAGGACACTTCATCAAGAATGTTTCATTCGACTACAAAGATCCATTTTACAACACAAGTTTTCAACATGTCTCAACCACCGTACTCTAACTACTTTCCTTACACGTATAATCAACAACAACAACAACAACTCAGTCCACAACATCAACAATTCAATCAACAACAACAAATTTATCAACAACAATTTAACCAACAACATTATCCACAACAAGGAGCAATTCCACCTCAAATGGTTCAACCACCACCTAGTCTTCAAGTACAACCTTACACAAACGTTTACAATCAACATCCATCCAGGAATACTATGAAGGAACCGTCTTGGTTTGCAAAGATGTGTGAAGCTTTAAGTAGCCAACAATCCATTCATGAGGCAGGATCACTTGATAGACCTCCAATGCTCACTCCCGGAAACTATGATCAATGGGTGATTAGGTTCTTTAGGTTTTGTGATCTAAAGAAGCCACATGGAAAGTTCTTAAAGAGGGTCATCTTGGAAGGACCATTTCAGATGCCTATTGTCGTTACACTCGGAGATCTAAATGCTATTCCACCAAGAGATGATCTCACAAACATTGCAACTGTCGCTGACCTTTCTGGTGATGAACTTTTACATTTCGAAGCTGATGAGCTAGCAATGCAATATATCCTTTTAGGATTACCCAATCCGATTCTTTGAAGTGTTGATGCTCAAAAGACTACTAAGAAAATGTGGGAACATATTCATCTTCTTATGGAAGGCACTGAACTTAATCAAGAAGACATGGAATCCAAAATTTACTTGGCTTATGAACACTTCATGATTGAACCCGGAGAGACATTAGAGTCATATCATCATCGATTCTCAGACATCATCAATGATTTGAACAAACACAACATCATCATGCCAAGAATTGCTGTTAACACTAAGTTCCTAAGTAGTCTTGGTCCTGAGTGGGAAAAATATGTCATTTTCATCCGTCAAGCGAAGAATCTTCATCATGCTACATAGGGATTGTTGTACGACTATTTGAAGCCCCACCAAAAAGAAGTTGACAAAGAAAGGACTATTCGTGGACTCCCGGCCCACCGTCACTTCCGGACAATCAACAACTTGCTTTGTGGGCTCAAACTAGTTATCCTCCTCAACCCGCTCCTCAACCAGCTCCTCAACCAACTGCAACAATTACACCATCTGATCCGTCACAGCAACAATCTCAACAAACTCAATTGGTTCCATACAACAACAACAATGATCAAGCACTTTACAGTGAAGCTAATGAGGACTCCGATGCTTTCGATGCATTGCAACAAGGATTTGTTATGATTGCTAAAGCCTTCGGCAGGTATACAAACAAATCCAACAATCGCATTCGCTTCTCATCAAACACAAGGAATCAGGATGTTGTGAACAATGGACTTGTTGAAGTTCAGCATCGTGGTTATGGTCGTCAGATGGGAGGTGGTCAAGGGTTTAATGCTATGGGAAGGAATAACATGGGTGCTCCACAACAACAGAAAGCTCAAGTGGTTGAACAGGGGAATGCTCAGAATGGGATGAATGGTCTTAGCTGCTACAACTGTAATGAGAAGGGTCACCTGGCTAATGCATGCCCAAAGCCAAGAACTAGAGGCAGTGCTTATCACAAGGAGGCTTTACTTTTGGCTCTTAAGGATGAAGCTGGTGGAACTCTCACAAACAAAGAACAGAGCTTTATGGCAGATGCAGACTCAGATGATGATATGGAGGACTTGCAGGCTAATGCAGCAGTGATGTTGATGGCACAAATGCAAGCTCTCCACATGAGTGACACAGGCCCAGTGTATGACACTGATGGCTTGTCTCAGGTACCCGAACAAACCATATTCATCACTGATCTTATATCTCAGCCAACATCTGAATCCGACGAGGCTCAGAATGTTCAAAATGAGCCGTCCACATCTCATTCTGACGATTCTCAACTAGACCCCGTAGTTACATTTGATGATCAAGATGACCTTATGGTTACCTATGATACTCAAATTGACTCCGTGGTTATACTTGAGGATCTGAATAGTGATCATGTTGTGACTCACGTTGAACACGCTGAACCTTTGCCCAATTCAGATGTTGATCTCTTACTTAAAGACCAACAATCCCGAATGGAAGAATGTTGTGCATTGAATCAACAATTACACAGTAAAAATGCACTGTTAACCAGGGATATTGAATGCTTAAAACGACAACTCAATTATTTTAAAACTCAAGAAAAACGTGAACAAGGTTTTGAAGTTGCTTTTGCTAAATCACACCAAAACGAAAAATCATTAGAACGACAGATACGTGATCTAGCCGCATCCAAGAATGCTTTGTTGTCTCAAATAGAACAACTGAAACATGATCATAAACAACAACTTAACGCTCTTACCTTGGAAACTCAAAAATCCAAGTCTGAGTTGTTAACTTGTCAAAAACAGTTCTCTGAGTACAAAAAGCATTCCACGAAACGAATAGATGACTATCTTGAGGAAATTGTCGACTCACAAAACAAAATCAAAGAGTTTCGAACTGTTGTTTATAAACATGGTGAATCAATCACAATGATTCAAAAGTTTACTTTCAAATCAAATCCAAATGGATATGGACCGAATCTTGCTGATTACAAACCTAAGTTTTCAAACAGAGCATTCAAACCAGATCCTGAAGTTTACAGTGCAGAACATAGAGTTGATGATTCAATTATGAGTGTTGTTGAATATAACCGTCAAGTGGAATTAGATGCAGAAGACGAGAGTCGATCAAAATTAGAAAAGGTTGTTTATAACAAACCATTTAACTATTCAAAAGCCGTCACTTTCGTTGCACAAAAGGATTTTTCTAACACACCTTGGGTTATCACACCTACTTTTGAGGGTCCCCTTTCCAATAATGTACAAATTAATGGTCCTTTACCTTCACTTAGTGAAATAAAACCATTATCCGAACAATGTAAAGTTATAAAATATTTTGAAACATTCATTTCGGACATCAAACTTTTGAAACGTGAAATTGAATTTCATTCTGAAATAAAAATTGAACATTTTCAATCGCCTCTTGCGCGTGCACAAAGAGATATTCTTCAGAAAAGAATTTTACCTCATGTCCGAAATTTGAAAAATTGTGCTATATATTGGGAAAGGGATTTTAACAAGGAGCTTGGACTTATGAAAAGAGTTTTCGAACAAACAGAAACATCAATTTCAAATACAAAACGTAAAAAGAAAATGTTACGAAAAGATGTTGATCGACTCTTGGAAGATGTTATCTGTGCTGATATCCATAATGTTGTGTTATTGCATTCTTTGTCATATGCATTTCATTATATCTCTGCTGATACTGTTGATTCTGTTGAAATTGTTGAGAATACTGATACTGTGTCACAAATCAAGTTTTTAAACGATGAAAATGAGCGTTTATTAAACGAACTTTCAAACGCAAAACGTCGTCTTCAATGGTGTCAAAAAGATTGTAATAATCGTGAACTCGCTTTACAAAACAAGATCAACCAGTTGCATACCAAAACTCTTTGTCCTAAACTTGAGAAACTGGATGACCAAAATGTGTCTTTGAAGTGTCAAATCTCAAAATATGAACAAGAAATTTCAAAAGTGAAAAAGGAATATAGCGTCATATTTTATTTACTCAAAAAGACTCGCGCTAAAGCGTCACAAGATGTTGATAATCATCTGGAATATAGCAAAGACGTTTTACGACGAGAAGGACTCAATCGTTCTGAAAATCTATATTTGTTACACAAAATCCATGATCTTAAGGCAGAGTTGGTGCTACTTAAGCAAGATAAGGATAGTAACACAAATGTAACTGCACCAAAACAGATTCAAAATGACTCTAGAACATCTAATGACAAAACACAAAAAACTAAAGTGCTTCCCTCTACTGAAACAAGAATAGTTGCCTCTTTTCCCAACGTCCGCACTTCACAGCCTAGGAGCAATACAAGGAAGAATAGGAAGTTGCGACCTAAGAAAAGAATAATAAAGAATGCTGAAGTAGAAGAACACCCTAGGACTTTGAATAAGATTCAAGTTGCGCCCACTCTAGATATTGCGTCTGACAAATGTAATGGAAAAAGTGTTGTAACGAATGCTGAACCTTTAAGTACTTTTGATGTTAAGTTTGAAGCTTCTTGTGTTATATGTCATCGAAGTATGCTTTCTGATTGTCATGACAAATGTGTTGCTAAAGCTATCTTGTCTCGTTTACGGAATCCTAAGAAACGGAATACCTCTAGGCCCACAAATGCTTCTAAGTCTGTGCTTGGTAAACCACCCTCTTTAGATTCTAAGAAACGCATTGATGTCCCTGTAGTTCCAGTATCACCTCCAAGGAATGTAGTACCACCTAGTGCATTCACTAAAACTAAAGCAAAGACTAGTTGGAGATGGAATAAATGGATACATAATACACTAGGATTTAAATGGATGTCTAAAATCATTGATGTGTGTATTTTGACTATAACTGCTTCGGAACCCTCTAACTCTTCGGGTTCCACATCTACTTCTATTCCATCTGTGTTGTCTGTGTGTAATGCAGGTGATACAGATCATCCTTTGGATTGTTGATAGCAGATGTTCCCGACACATGACAGGCAATCTCAAACTGTTATCAAACTTTATTGCAAAATTCATTGGCACTGTCAGATTCGGGAATGATCACTTCGCAGCTATCATGGGCTACGGAGATTACATCAATGGAAACATCGAAATTAGCAGGGTTTATTATGTGGAAGGCCTCGGTCACAATCTATTCTCAGTAGGTCAATTCTGTGATGGAGATTTGGAAGTTGCTTTTCGGGAGAAAACTTGTTCATTCGTGATCTACAAGGAAACGATCTTATGTCTGGCACTCGCAATTCAATTCTCTACACTATCTCCATGCAAGACATGATTGCTTCATCTCCCATATGTCTACTTTCAAAGGCAACATCAACAAAATCTTGGCTATGGCACCGTTGTCTCTCACATTTAAACTTTCAAACCATAACCAACCTTGCTCGATACAAACTTGTTGAAGGTCTCCCGAGATTCCGATATTCTAAAGATCACCTATGCTCAGCGTGTGAACAAGGGAAAAGCACTCGTGCTCACTTTCCTTCAAAGATGGAACACAGCTCTCAGCATGTGCTTCATCTTCTTCACATGGATTTGTGTGGCCCGATACGCGTGCAAACGATTAATGGAAAACGCTACATCTTAGTAATTGTCGATGACTACTCAAGATGGACTTGGGTCTACTTTCTTCGAAGTAAAGATCAAGCTCCACAGATGATCATCACCTTTCTCACGAAAATTCAAGTTCAGCTCCGGAACACAGTCAGACAAATCAGAACAGACAAAGGAACTGAATTTGTGAATCAAACTCTTCGTGCATTTTATGAGAAAGTGGGAATTGAACATCAAACATCTATTGCACGTACACCAGAACAAAACGGAGTTGTTGAAAGACGAAATCGCACGTTAGTGGAAGCTTCAAGAACGATGTTAATTAATGCTAAACTTCCGGATTACTTATGGGCTGAAACCGTGTCAACTGCATGCTATACTCAAAATCGCTCAATGATTACCAAGCGCCACAACAAAACACCTTATGAGCTTATCCACAACCATAACCCGAATCTTAAACACTTTCATGTATTTGGATCCCTTTGTTATCCAAATAATGATCGTGATGACTTTGGTAAGCTCAAAGCCAAAGCTAACATTGGAGTCTTTATCGGATATTGTGAAAATTCTAAGGGTTTCGGATCTGGAATCGTCGTACAAAGCAGGTTATGGAAACGATTCATGCAAATTTCGATGAACTTACTGAAATGGCTTCTGAGCATAACAGCTTGGAACCCGGTCACAACCGTTTAAACTTCCTCCAAACCCCATCATCAGCTGCACTAAGCCCCCAGCTTACTCGTCAACAAATGGAAAAGCTATTTGCTCCTCTGTTTAGTGATGATATTGATGAACGTGCTCCAGGTGTATCCAATGTTTCCGCTGCTCAACCTGATCATATTCCAATACCTGATACACCTGTTACAACAACCACTGTTGCAGAAGCACCACCAGTTGACTCTACAACAACAGTTGAACAAACTGCATCCAATGACGCCGAACCAGTTGATGATGTTCTAAACAATGAAGTACCCCCACCTGCAGATTTTGATCCAAATGCGTTTTTCAACCCGTTTGCTAATGACTCTGCTGCACCAGATGTTGCGGAATCATCTACAAACCATTTGAATCCTCCAAATCTGCACAATGTATATCAACATCAACCTTCCACACATCGTTGGACGAAAGACCATCCTCTTGAGAACAATATTGGTAACCTGAATCAACCAGTTGTAACAAGACAACGTCTTCACACAGACGGTGAACATTGCATTTATGCACTCACTGTCTGCCAATCTGAACCTAAAAACATTAAAGACGCAATGACCAAAGACAACTGGATTGAATCCATGCAAGAAGAACTCAATCAGTTTAAACGTCTTGAAGTATGGGAATTGGTTGAAAGACCAACAGGGGTCTTCGTCATTGGTCTAAAATGGATTTGGAAAAACAAATTGGATGCTGAAGGAACAGTAATCAGAAACAAGTCACGTCTGGTGGCTAAGGGTTATAGACAGGAAGAGGGTATTGACTTTGAAGAATCATTCGCTCCGGTTGCTCGTCTTGAGGCTGTTCGGATATTTCTAGCGTTCGCGGCACACATGAACATCACGGTCTTTCAGATGGACGTCAAAACTGCTTTTCTGAATGGTAAACTGAAAGAAACGGTCTATGTCAGCCAACCAGAAGGATTCGTTGATCCAGAGTTCCCGAACCATGTTTACAAACTAAACAAGGCTCTCTACGGTCTCAAACAAGCCCCTCGGGCGTGGTATGATAAGTTATCATCCTCTCTTATCGCCAATAATTTCTCTAAAGGCTCGGTCGACCCTACACTTTTCATACAATATCACGGGGAACACATTTTAATCGTTCAAATTTATGTGGATGACATCAAATTGGGTCAACACATCTAAAATACTCAAACGCTTTTTCAAAACTTATGACAAAACATTTTGAAATGTCCATGATGGGTGAACTTACATTCTTTCTTGGATTGCAAGTTCATCAATCACCCCGTGGTATTTTCTTAAGTCTGTCCAAATATGCCCTTGAACTTTTAAACAAATTTGGAATGCAAAACTGCGACACCTATGCCACACCAATGGCACATACCAAGAAACTAGACGCTGATTTACATGGGAAATTGGTGGACCCTACCAAATACCGTAGTATTATTGGGTCTCTCATGTATCTAACAGCTAGCAGGCCTGATATTGTTTTTGCCGTATATCTTTGCTCCCGTTATCAGTCGAGACCAACTGAAACCCACCTCTCTAAGGTTAAAAGAATCCTCCGATACATCAAGGGAACCATTAATTTGGGGATCTTGCATCCGAAGGATTCTGGTTTTGAACTAATAGCTTTTTCAGACGCTGATCACGCAGGATGCTTAGATTCACGGAAAAGTACTTCCGGAGCATTACAATTTCTTGGTGATAAACTGGTGTCATGGCAATCGAAGAAGCAGGATTGTACATCGCTATCCTCAACCGAAGCAGAATATGTAGCCATGTCGGTGTGTTGTGCTCAAGTCATTTGGATGAGAACACAACTCAAAGACTATGGTTATGTATTTGACAGAATCCCGATGTACTATGACAATCGGAGTGCCATTGCGATCTCGGGCAACTCTGTTCAACATTCGAAATCAAAGCACATAGATCTTCGATATCATTTCATCAAGGAGCTCGTGGCACAGGGTACTGTTGAATTATACTTTGTGGGTACTGAATACCAACTAGCAGATCTCTTCACCAAAGCCTTAGCTCCTGCTAGGTTTAATGAGTTGGTCCACCGGATTGGTATGCGGTGTTTGACTCCAGAGGAACTGGATGAACTTTTAAAACATTCTTAAAACCAGTCAAACACCAAAACCTCTTTTGTAAATATTTTTCAAAAACAAAATACAAAATTGTGGAAAACTAGAAGGGGGGTTGAATAGTTTTACCAATTTAAAACTTCCTTTTAAATATTTAGATCGACTTATGTCAATCTATTTAATTGTTTATGTAGGACGTTGATAGATAGATATATAGATGTGTAATGAAACATAAAGAGTAAGAAGCACATCACCACGTCACAAGTTATTTATAGTGGTTCGGCTACAAGGACACCTTCCTTGCCCTACTCCACTCCCCGAGTTACCTACTCGAGAGTTCGTAAACACTACACCAACTCCTTGTGGCGGAGAAGCCTTCACAACGTCGCTTAACCTTTTTCTGATACAAAGCTAAATACCGAGTTCTTTCACACCAAGGCGAACCACACCTAACACAACGTCGCCTACCCTTTATACGGTGCTAGGCTAACCACCGAGTTCTTTCACACCTTAGGAGAACTAATCCTATCACAACGTCGCCTACCCTTTATTAGGTACTAGGCTAAGTACCTAGTTCCATTACTATGGAGGAACTACTACCCTTCACAACACAACACCTAATCTTAAGGATATCTACTCCTTGTTACAACACCGTCAAGGATATCACCATCCTTGTAAATAAACAAATACTTATATGTATAACGATGCACCTCATCGATTATACGACCTAGGCATTTCTTCACAAATGCTACTTGATTTGATTCTTTGGCATCCTTCACTAATGCCTTTGACACAACGCTTGGCACCCTTCACTAATGCCTTCGTCTTGACACCTATGGCATTCTTCACTAATGCTCTTGAAACGAACGATAAGCACCTTTCACTAATGCATTCGTATTGACACTTTCGGCATCCTTCACTAATGCCTTTAACATAACATCTATGGAGAAAGGAAGAACTATCAACAAGAGAACCTTCATTGTCTTGATGATGACGAAGCATGGCAACTCATGGACTTGAGCTTGCATGTCTTCAAGAAGTGGTGATCTTTCCTTTATGAGGAACCTAGAAGATCACACAAAAACAAAAGACAAACTACATAGATCACTTGGATCTGAGGTTAGAGGGTTAGAATACTTTGGGAAAGTATGTGTGTAAAGTGATAAGTAGAAACGAAGAAATGACTCTCTATTTATAGAGAAAATTCTCTACTGTTTCCCCGGATCCCACGGATCCCTTCCACTTGAGATCCGGCTAGCACACAGCCAGGGATCCGTGGAACGCTCCTCTTTGCCCATGGGTAATTTTGGTTATGGGTCATGGGTTATGGGTTGATCCATGGTTTTCTTTCTAGATACAATGTATCTTAAGGATACAATGAACTTGGTTAAGTGGTATAAATAAAACCATGGGTTATGGATCAAAACCATTAGCTAGTTTATTACCCATTTTAGTATTTACATGTTTTTACCCATTATAGTATTTACATGTTTTCACCCATTTTAGTATACTTAGTTTAAGTATATGTTAACCCAATATGTAAACACTAGTTGTTGTACATATGTATCTAAATCATAAAATCACTTAGGCTTGTTTTTAGTGTTTTATGTGAAAACGTAAGTGTGTTAGAAAACTATTAACTCAAACTATTTATGTACTCTATCTGTTTCGTTAAAATGATTTTACGTTTGTTATCGACAAAACATTGGAAGATCGTAAAATATAAATAAACGTTTTTACGGCTTATTTGTATTAACAATTATAAAATCTGATAAAAGAAAAAAAATATTCTTCTATCTATATTTCTTTTAACATGGCAAGTACAAATCTTCCGTCAACACTCTAATCTTTCAAAATTCAGTATTTTCTCGATCAAGTGTTGAGGGGGAGAAAGCAAATATTTTTTGGTTTCATAAAACCTTGTACTTGCATGTTACCTCATCACGGTTGTTTCTTTAATAACAGTGATCACATTTCTGGTTTACTGACACTCCTCGGACTAAAATTTATAAAATTTCATTATTTCTTAAGTCGAGGGGGAATGTCGTCATGTTTATTTCCAAATATCATTCGTTTGGTAACCAAAATGGAAGTTATGGGCGTTGTATGTAAATGGTTAAGGTGGAGGGACTGAAAGTGTCAAAAGCTCAAAGTATTTTTAACAAAACACTCCACCTAAACTCATTAACTCATCACATTTATTTCACAACTACCAAATCCTACGCCTAAATATCAATCTTCAAATCCGTGTTCTTGATCATCAATTTGTAAGTGGTTAAACGTTCTTAGTAATCATCTAAACATAGGTTTTGAATCGTTTTGAAAACCAACGGTTAGATTTTAACCTAGGGATGATTTTGTGTTCTACGCATAAGCGTATGAACACCTAATCAAGTTTGAGTGTTTGTGGTTAAAATGGTAGTGTCAAAACGTTTGTATAATCTCAATGATACTATTTTTATCATTAATACTCACCCAGAAACACGAATTGATTGATTTTGAATTTTAGGGTTTATGCGTATTTTTTGGGTGTTTTCAAATGTGAATGTTTCTGGTTAAAAAGATAGTTATTTGGTGTTGTTTACATGATGAATTAACCAAATCCAGGCTTAGAACTTACCCAAAAACACTAAATGCGTTAAAATTGAATATTAGGGTTTATGTTCATAGAATTTGGGTATTTTTTATCCACTTAGGTTTATATTAGGGCTAAAACTCTTACACGTAGAAATCGAACATTAGGGTTTAAAGTCTACGCGTAACCCAGTTTTTACGCATAACTGCTTGAAAGTGTATTCATGAGTAGATCTGAAAATGAATGAATATAGATGTTAATGTTGGTGATATGGTGACTGTATTTCAGTTTTCTACGCGTGAATAATTCATAATCAAGGTTACTTGAACATCTACGCATAAGGATCACCTTACACGTCGAATGTTATGCGTAAGAGTCATCTTACGCGTAACCTTTACGCATAAGGTTCTACAATGGGGACTACACGTATCCTGTGAAGGATATGCGTAAACAGTAACCTCCACGCATAAGGTTCACTCTTACGAGTAAGCCTTACGCGTAAGGTTCCATATACGCTTACGCGTAAGCTTTACGCCTAAGGCCCTCTTTTCGTACGCGTAAGTCAAGAACCGACGCATAAGCTTATGCTTACGCGTATACCACTCCTGTTTACGCATAAGCTTGCAAAATCTACGCCTAAGCCTAGTTTTAACCTAAAGTATGAATTGTTACGCGTGCAAACTTGTAAATAAATAAATGATAACGCCACGAAACCAAAAATGTCACTAATAAGCTTGTATATTTAATAAGTTGTGAAAAATAAGTGAAAACATAGACTTTAAAACTTAAAGTTAATCATACCACGAAACTTATCACGACGTCTTTGGACTATTGGACTAACAAGTGACATTGGACTCGTAACAATCATCGACATATCACATTCAATAAATAGACAATAAAACCATCTGTTGACTAACGTAATGTCTTTCGATATGTTGGTTCTTTTGGCTAAATATCTTTCAGATCACGACATGGACGCTCAAATGCAAAACGTGGAAGCACCAAACGTTCTCACTATTGAAGATATCTTCCCTCATGGTTATCCAATGAAGATCGGAAAGAATAACCTCAAAGTTGATTTTGATAGCTTCTATTGTTCTGAATCTTCGTGTCAAATAGCGGTGGATATTCTGAAGACTCACCCCTATCAGAACATTCTCACCAACTCTGCTACAATGCCAGAGATCTACATTCACCAATTCTGGCATACAATGCGAAAGATCAAAGGTCAAAATGCTGTGACAGTGACGCTCAACCACAAACAAGTCACCATCACACCAGCAGATTTGAGGGTTATTCTTCTTGTTCCCATCATCGAACCTACTGAATACAATGCCACTCCAACTGAAGATGTCGTTCTCAAGTTCATGGTCGACATCGGCTATGATGAAGCTACCGGGGTTATCACAAATCACTCATCTGTTGATCTAAAGAACATACCCCAGCCATGGAGAACCCTCTACATCATGATTGCAAAATCTGTTTCTGGACGTGATAGTAGTCATGAGCATCCCAAGCTCATGGAACTACAAATATTTTGGGCTTTGGACAACATGAAACACATTGAAGTCGAAGCTGTGATATGGGACGACAAGATGACTTACCTTAAAAAGCTTGGCACCAAAATCCCGTATATCAGATACACCAAACTGTTGATCCAAAGGGCTCTAGGGTATAATCCTGACATTCCCTTGAGACTTAATGAACCAAATCAACACTCCGCGTTGTATGAGCCCACACTCACTGTCAGATTTAAGGACTCGACAACAAAGAAACAAGGTGCAGTGTTGCCAGATCATCTTCTTTCTAAAGACATCAAACAATTGTATTCGTACAAAAGATATCTGGTAGCAGTTGATGAAGGCAAAGTAGGTTTCCTTGATGAAAAATCCTCTGGTACACCTACTAGGAAAACCAGGAGAGGCAGTGCAGGAAGTGTTACAAGCACTGAGAGTCAGAGAAAGTTTCCTAAGAGGTCACATACACTCAAAAGGAAAATTCCCTCTAAGGAAGCCATTCCTCCTAAGCCTGAACCGCAACAAACACTAATGGATGAAAGCTCTGAGGAAACTGAATCAGACGAAGAGGTCACCTACTCTGAAACTGCAATCGATGACACTCACACAGTAGCAAAACCTCCCAGTCCAAAAGCTGATAAAGGTAAAGGGAAAACTCCTGTGCTTGAGCATGATAAGGAAAGCTCTGAAGAAGAACCATTTGATGAGGAAAGAGACTATCAAAAGAAGTTGAAGAACCTCAGACTCAAACATCTTGCCGATGAATTATTAATGGATCAAACTCGTGGCCCCGGAGGGTCAAGTGGTGGAACTCAAACCACACCAGTTTCCGATGCGGTTAATCAACCCGATAAGGGAACTGGTACCACCACCCACGAACAACAACAAAGGCAGATAGAGGATTCCATAAACTACGAATTTGAGGAACCAGACATGGAAAAGACTGAGAAAACTCCTTGTGGAAAACTAGAAGGGGGGGGGGGGTTGAATAGTTTTACCAATTAAAACTTCCTTTTAAACTATTTAGATCGACTTATGTCAATCTATTTGGTTGTGTGTGTTGGATGTTGATAAACAAGCATATAAAGATATGTAATGAAAAGATAAGAGTAAAAAGCACAAAACCACAACGCGAGTATTTATAGTGGTTCGGCTACAAGGACACCTTCCTTGCCCTACTCCACTCCCCGAGTCACCTACTCGAGAGTTCGTAAACACTACACCAATCTCCTTATGGCGGAGAAGCCTTCACAACGTCGCTTAACCTTTTTCCGGTACAAAGCTAAATACCAAGTTCTTTCACACCAAGGCGAACCACACCTACACAACGTCGCCTACCCTTTATACGGTGCTAGGCTAACCACCGAGTTCTTTCACACCTTAGGTGAACTACACCTTCACAACGTCGCCTACCCTTTATTAGGTACTAGGCTAAGCACCTAGTTCCATTGCAATGGAGGAACTACTACCACACTACACCAACGACTAATCCCAAAGGAGATCTACTCCTTTACAACATCATTAAGGACATCAATATCCTTGGATCTAATGTTAGTCTATCTAGTACATCGAAACATACCATATCGAATGTACATCTAAGGCACCTTTCACTAATGCCTTTGACTAGATCTACAAGACACCTTTCACTAATGTCTTGTGTCTTCACTTTGAAGCACCTTTCACTAATGCTTCAAGTCTTAACTTCTAAGAACCTTTCACTAATGCTTCTTGTCTTGACTTCTAAGCACCTTTCACAAGTGCTTATCCTATAGACGATAGATACCCTTCACTAATATCTTCGTCTTGACACTTGAGACATCTTTCACTAATGTCTTCAACACTACACTTCTTTGAAGAAAGAAAGAGATCATTAACAAGAGGACTTCAATAGCCTTGATGATGAGGAAGCATGGCAACTCATGGACTTGAGTTTGCTCGACTTCAAAGGTGGTGATCTTGCCTTTAAGAGGAACCTAAAAGATTACACAAAGACAAAACTACAAACATAGATCTCTTGGATCTAAGGTTAGTGAGATTTAACTCAGGGGAGAAGTATGTTAGAGAGGGGTGAAAAATAATGAAGAAATGGCTCACTATTTATAGAGAAAAATCCTACTGTTTCCCCGGATCCCACGGATCCCTTCCACTTGGGATCCGGCTAGCACAAAGCCAGGGATCCGTGGAACGCTCCTCTTTGCCCATGGGTATTTTTGGTTATGGGTCATGGGTTATGGGTTGATCCATGGTTTTCTTTCTAGATACAATGTATCTTAAGGATACAATGAACTTGGTTAAGTGGTATATATAAAACCATAGGTCAAAAACCATTTGCTAGTATTTACCCCTTTAGTATATACTTGTATTTACCCAATTTGGCATACACTTAGTTTTTACCCATTTTAGTATACTTAGTTTAAGTATATGTTTAACCCAATATGTAAACACTAGTTGTTTGTACATATGTATCTAAATCATAAAATCACTTATACTTGTTTTAGTGTTTTATGTGAAAGCGTAAGTGTGTTAGAAAACTATTAGTTCAAACCATTTACGTATTTTATTTGATTCCTTAAAATGATCTTACTTTTGTTATCGACAAAACATTAGAAGATCGTAAAATATAAATAAACGTTTTTACGGCTTATTTGTATTAACAATCTCCCCCTTTTTGTTGATGACAAAACATAAGATTATTTTAAGGAAAAGCTAAAATTCGTAAAAGTTTGAATTTGTAGTTTTTACTTTCTTCTCCCCCTTTTTGTCGAAACAAAAAGTGTTTGAAAGAAAGCAACACATCTTTTTTAAGAAAAACATGTGAAAGGAAAGAATGAAAAATAGAGAGCAAGTAACGGGAAAGGGTCTCGTCGTTACTCCCCCTTGACGAGTCCATCCCTAAGTAAGGGCGTCAAGAAACTAATTCTATTCTAGTTCATTTGAAACTTACTTATGCAAAAGATTACATCAATGTGACGGGTGTGCTCCCCCTAGATTATTGCAATATTTGCAACGGGAAGTTATGAAATTAAAATCAAAGGTTGCAAGTAATTTTGCAACGTATCGTTTTGACACCAAGCTCCCCTAGCTTTAGGATGTCAAATTCTTTATGTGTTAATAGAATAACTGCAAACAAGGGTTAGAAAACAAGTATAATTCACAATTTCCTGCAAATGTGATTTAAGTTAGAAAAAAAAAACTTTCTGACTTCACGGTTCCCTCCTAGTAGGGATCCGTCTAGGCAATACTGAGGGATCCGTCTGGCTGATGACTAAAATCAGCAAAGGTGATATAACACTTAATGTTATCACATAAATGAGATATGAATACATATTCTCCGAAAAATAACAAGTAGCATGTAATTCCATTTAATAAAACAAGAGTTATGCTATACATGACTCTAAAAATAAGAAGATAGACAATACATGACTAGGAATTTCTAGACTATCTAACACTTGATGCTAGGACACCACTAAAATCTTCTAGCTCAAGTTTTGTTTAGGTTTGATCTCGTCGAAACGTTCGAGGAGATGATAGAACATGAAACGTTGGTCTTCTCGTACTTCATGTATCAAACTTTCAACATGTTGACAATGATAGCAATCTTTGTCATGGCTAGGTAGTGGTGGCGGAGGAAATAAAATGGCTTGATGCGAAGGATCAAGTGAAGCGGCTTGCGGGGCTTCAAACGATGGAGGGATTGGTGGAGGTGCATTTGAGAATGCCTCGACCAAGAATGATGGTGGTGGTAAGGAAGTGTCAACTTCCATATGGTCAGGTGGTTGACTTTGATGATTTCTCATAATCCATATAGGATTATATGATGGAGACGGCGAAAAGGAAGCCAGAGCAAGTGTTGACTCAACACATTGATTTTGAACCATTATTCCTCCTAATGAGGAGAATGTTGTCGGCAGAAGCGGATGAGACGGCCTAGGAGGCAAGTCCTCTAAATTGTAGAGGTGTGGTGATGATAGTGGTGAAGTAAATGAAATATGTCTAGGAACCAATGGTGATGATTTAGTGGAGATGATATTGTTTGGCCTAGGAGGTATGGTGGTGTTAGGCATAGGTAGTTTTGTGGGTACTATCCTTTTAGGAATTGGTTTGATTGGATGATGAAGGATTCTCTCATTTGTTGGTTTGACGGGAGATGATTCGGTTGAGGAAATTTCGTGTATAACACGAGCCTTTTTCATGGGTGGTTCTTTGTTGGATAAGTTACTACTTGGGGTTTTTCTCATGATGAAAGGGCTGAAAGTTAGAGTAAGAGTGATGACTATGGAGGTCCTAACAAGGTGGTTTATAAACTAAGAGATTTGGCAAGTGCATTTAAGCCACTAGGATTCATTGGAGTGTGATGATTGACATGCACAAGAGTCAACTTCAGAAGTTGGACTGATCTAGGAACTCATTTAAGATGAGATGGAGTGTTTGAGTTAGGAAAATAAGTTGAAATGATTGTTTTAGCAAGATTTGACCTATACTGTCATCCAGATCCCACAGTTCCTTTCTCAGAGGGATCCGTCTAGGCTAATCCTAGGGATCCGGCTATCAGCAGCTATGAAAGAATGGAAATGATGTTTCTAAAATCTAAGACCTATAACATATTGAGTGTTTCAGTCTTCCTAAGTGTCTTAAATGGAGGGGTGCTTAAGTACTTGAAGGTGGTGAGTGATGTAGCTAATGATTGTCTTTATGGAAGGATTTGGAACTTTCATGAATACCAATGAATGAGCAAGGATGACACTAAAGAAGAGAGTGTCAATTGAAGCTAAATGATCCTAGAGATGAGGTTGTGACTTAGGATTGTGTTTCGGAAAATATCCTAATGGTTTTGAGATAGGAAAACTAGGATTTGATCAACTTTGATCAATTTTGAGGTGAGATTGATTTATGATCAATTTTTTTTCATAATCGAAGGATTTCTAACCTAGATGTGAGGGATCATGTAAAAAATGAAGTGTGAGTATTGAGAGCGGAAGAGTGATGGATTAAAACAAAGTGATAAATCTATGAATATCTTAGAGTGTGTTCTATGTGAGTTGGAATGAGTAGGAAAGATCAACCTATCTTGATAAAGTCTTAATCTACCTTAAGAAACTATGTTTAGCTTAGTATGAGGTGTTCTAAGGATGTGTTTGACATACAATGCTTGCAATTGCATTTTCTGTTTTGCCGGATCTCACGGTTCCCTAGATGTAGGGATCCGTTTAGTACAACATTTGGGATCCGTCTATCTGCTAGACAGAACCTTTACTAAAGGTATGCAATGATCTTGACAATGCATTATATTCCAAGTTTTGTTTGAAGGAGTTCTAAAACTAGGATATCAAATGTAAGATGTTTTATTTCATGAAAGAAAAAGGATTACATTGATAAACAATGACTAGAGTAGAATTGATCCTATTTGACTATTCTAGGTTCCTTGAGTGTCTTCGCTAGGAGGATCATTATGTGATTGATGGGTATTGGTGGAATCTAGAATGAAGAAAGTCTTCATGAGAGATATGTTTAGTGGTTCCATCATCTTGTTCACAAGTACGTACAACGGACTTTGAAATTGAGGATGGAAGTGCATAACATTGTGATAGAGGCGTGTCAAGAACATTCCATAAGGGATGAGTTTATTCTTGGAGCCTTGAAGATTTGCAATTCGCCTTGCGAAGAATTAGGCGAGTTTGTATGGTTGTTGTGTTAGCAAACAATACAACATGTGAGCACAACAAGCGGGAAGAATATCTCGATTTCCCCTAAGACTCCAAACATTTTCACGTAGAATGAGAGCAAGAGGCTTGTACTCTTCTCGGATATCCCGTGTATGGATAATGTTTGGATTGGAGTAATATGGTCGAGGTTTGCATATCATGCGCGTTAAATCTTCCGGAGAGGGTATGTGTGAACAATATGGACTATTTTCTTCACGAAAGTTGAAGAGAGAATCAAGAGACCAATCTTCGGTGAAGGCACTTTGTCCATGATTTGGAATCCGGAGAACGTGAGCAAAATGCCCAAGGGTTAGAGTGAACTTTTGGTTTTTGATGTAAAACCAAAGAGATAGAGAGCGATCCTCGTTACGAACGAGTTCGACTTGACGGAAGAATTCCATTATGAACCTTGGACATATCTTCTCGTTGATTTCAAGAAGACATTCTAGTCCTATGGCTCGGAAGGAGGTATTGATACCTTCTTCGAATTGTAGAGAGGTGTCTACAATACGTCCTTCATGGAAGTGACGGTTTTCGAGATTATTGAACCCACGGACATGATTGCCAGGTGTGTTGGGCTCAAGGGAGATGTTCGGGGTGTAGACGCTAGTGAGTGAAAAATCAAACTCGTATTCATGCGTCATAGTTGAAGCTATAGAAGTGATGGGTTAATAGGAGGTGATGTTTATGGTAAACCTAAAATAATCTAACGTTTTTACTAGATTTTATTAACAATGGTATTTAACACTTAAATAACTCATGGTTTTGAAATTCTAGTGGATTATTACTTTTAGAAAGATAGTGGTTTTTAATCTTGCATGAAAAACTGTTTTCCAGTAGGACGGATCCCACGGTTCCTTTACAAAAGGGATCCGGCTAGTATATCTTCCGGGATCCGTGGATCTGTAGTAACAGACACAGATTTGATAAAAGGTTTCACAGTTTTTATACCACGAGATATGTTTTATCCTACATTTTCTTTTATCATGCATACATGATCTCTAATGTATCACAAAAATATAAAACATATAAATCAAAAGGAATGATAAACACATAATAGTAACCTAGATAAACTAGATTAATAATATTGCATTTCAATACTAAGGATGATACAAAGGATTGGGTATATGACCCCAATATAGATTAACAACACAAAGTAAATGTCTCTGTATGTGAACTTCATCATAGGAAACACAAGTGCGATGAGTGTTAGGGCGATGAGCACGAGTGCGATGTAAACCATGTTGATGACGGATCTTCTTGGTTTCGGATGAGATGGAGTGAGGAGGAAGATGGAGTTTTTAAATGAGAGGGAATTTTTGAAATTGGAAAATTTTAAAAAGTGAGGATTGAATAAAGTGGGTGTCGAGTGGGATTATTAATAGGGAAGGAGGAATATTGAAATTTGTGTTTTTGTTTTATTATAGGATTAAAAGAAATAAAACATATACTATGACTATGGACGAGAAATGTAACACGTATGAGAGAAAAAGGCTTCCTAACGAAGCTTCATGTAGATCATTTAACACATAACACTTATTTACTAAACTAATATCATTCAGATATGAGTGGAAAGTCATACCTCGAGTGCACTTAGGAATGTCTTTACAAATGACAGATGTCACTTAGACGATTCCCGCTCCTTTGCGTTTAAGATACCTTCTTAAGGAAGGTATTCTTGTTACCAAGCGTCTCCTAAAGCTTGGTGGGTATGAGCTTTGACTAATCAACATCACAAAGAAGATTAGTGCAATTAAATGAAAAGATATATAAAAAAAATGTTGTTATCAACTCAACATCCAAACATATAGTTTTTGAAAAACATGGTGTTTGTTTTTATGAAAAACCTTCTTTGTAGTTTTCAATTAACTATGGATAGTATCAAGTTTTTAAAGTACAATATACTTCAAGAAACTTGGTAACGAAGCTCTGATGCCAATTGTGGAAAACTAGAAGGGGGGGGGGGGTTGAATAGTTTTACCAATTAAAACTTCCTTTTAAACTATTTAGATCGACTTATGTCAATCTATTTGGTTGTGTGTGTTAAATGTTGATAAACAAGCATATAAAGATATGTAATGAAAAGATAAGAGTAAGAAGCACAAAACCACAACGCGAGTATTTATAGTGGTTCGGCTACAAGGACACCTTCATTGCCCTACTCCACTCCTTGAGTCACCTACTCGAGAGTTCGTAAACACTACACCAATCTCCTTATGGCGGAGAAGCCTTCACAACGTCGCTTAACCTTTTTCTGGTACAAAGCTAAATACCGAGTTCTTTCACACCAAGGCGAACCACACCTACACAACGTCACCTACCCTTTATACGGTGCTAGGCTAACCACCGAGTTCTTTCACACCTTAGGTGAACTACACCTTCACAACGTCGCCTACCCTTTATTAGGTACTAGGCTAAGCACCTAGTTCCATTGCAATGGAGGAACTACTACCACACTACACCAACGACTAATCCCAAAGGAGATCTACTCCTTTACAACATCATCAAGGACATCAATATCCTTAGATCTAATGTTAGTCTATCTAGTACATCGAAACACACCATATCGAATGTACATCTAAGGCACCTTTCACTAATGCCTTTGACTAGATCTACAAGACACCTTTCACTAATGTCTTGTGTCTTCACTTTGAAGCACCTTTCACTAATGCTTCAAGTCTTAACTTCTAAGCACCTTTCACTAATGCTTCTTGTCTTGACTTCTAAGCATCTTTCACAAGTGCTTATCCTATAGACGATAGATACCCTTCACTAATATCTTCGTCTTGACACTTGAGACATCTTTCACTAATGTCTTCAACACTACACTTCTTTGAAGAAAGAAAGAGATCATTAACAAGAGGACTTCAATAGCCTTGATGATGAGGAAGCATGGCAACTCATGGACTTGAGTTTGCTCGACTTCAAAGGTGGTGATTTTGCCTTTAAGAGGAACCTAAAAGATCACACAAAGACAAAACTACAAACATAGATCTCTTGGATCTAAGGTTAGTGAGATTTAACTCAGGGGAGAAGTATGTTAGAGAGGGGTGAAAAATAATGAAGAAATGGCTCACTATTTATAGAGAAAAATCCTACTGTTTCCCTGGATCCCACGGATCCCTTCCACTTGGGATCCGGCTAGCACAAAGCCAGGGATCCGTGGAACGCTCCTCTTTGCCCATGGGTATTTTTGGTTTTGGGTCATGGGTTATGGGTTGATCCATGGTTTTCTTTCTAGATACAATGTATCTTAAGGATACAATGAACTTGGTTAAGTGGTATATATAAAACCATGGGTCAAAAACCATTTGCTAGTATTTACCCCTTTAGTATATACTTGTATTTACCCAATTTGGCATACACTTATTTTTTACCCATTTTAGTATACTTAGTTTAAGTATATGTTTAACCCAATATGTAAACACTAGTTGTTTGTACATATGTATCTAAATCATAAAATCATTTATACTTGTTTTAGTGTTTTATGTGAAAGCGTAAGTGTGTTAGAAAACTATTAGTTCAAACCATTTACGTATTTTATTTGTTTATTTAAAATGATCTTACTTTTGTTATCGACAAAACATTAGAAGATCGTAAAATATAAATAAACGTTTTTACGGCTTATTTGTATTAACACTCCTGGTGAAGATACTATGGCTGATGATACGGCTAAGTCTGGAAATGATGAAGATCTTGATTATGATAGTTTTCTTCTAGACAGTCCTGCACGCTCCAAGGAGGAAACTTCTGAGCCACTTAAGGACCCTGAGCCACCTCACGTCTCCTCATCATCAGACTCGTCTTCTCACTCTTCACCTCCACCATCCAAAGGCACAACCAGATCCATATCTAAATCTGTGAAGAAACCAACTGACTCTTGGATATCCTGGGCTAAAACCAAGATCGTCAAAGCTGTCAAGCAGGCCAGGAAGAAAGACGTGACCAACAAAAAGTTGAATCAACTAGCTGATAGCATCAATCTTCTACATGACGAGATAGACAAGATGTCAAGTGAAAGGGAATATGTCTAGAAGTTCATGAATCGTGATCTTCAAGGGGAAATGAATGAGATGATTAAGGGATTTACTCACAAGTTCCTTCTCGACACCGTTCCTGGAGTGACAAGAGAGATGTTCAACAGACAACTCTATCCAAATCTGATGCATTTGGCCAAGGAAACTATAAGATCAACACCTATGACCGTAACGATCAACCCAACTGATCCTATAGTGTTCTCCGATGTTGAATTGGTTTCCAGGCTGGCAACTCAAATGTCTAAATGATCTGCAACATTTACTTCTTACGAAGGTAAATTGTTTGACGCATTGCTGGAATACCAACTCAAATCAGCATGCAGAGAAGAAGCTGAAAGGCCTAAATGTCCAAGAGACGATGAAGATAAGGATAAGGATAAGGATAAGGAGCCTAAACGTCCAAAGAAGTTTGGAGAACCCTCCTCTGTGCCACAACCACCCCAAAGGACACCAACACAACGACGATCCCCTCCACGCTCTTCTGCTGACAAAACTCAGGACTCTGAGTCTCCACCCCAGACAGAGAAAACCGGTGATCATTTTGAATACACTGGTGGTGACGATGAGGAAGTCCCTGAGCCACAACAACAACCCACCTCTCCCGACACAGCAAAGAAACCAGCATCCTCATCTAGGCCAAAGAAGAAGAAGACGACTAAGGCTGATGTCGTCTCATGGCTAGACGAAGATGACACCGAATATGACTAGTTTTCTACACTTGTTGATGCTACTCTCTCCCTACCTGAAGGTCAATATATGGTAGAAGGTCGAACATTGGGGCATGCTAAATTTCTTCGAGAAAAGTTTTGGGTGAAGAAGATGACCAAGTCAGAGTTAAAACGCATCAAGAATGAAGCTTTTCAACTGCTCAAAGACAGTTCGGAAAGTGCTATTGAAGTAGAATATCATCTTGAAAACATAGCACGAGCCATGTCTAACAACATCGATTGGCTCAACCCTGAAGCAAACATTGATTTCACCAGAAAATACAAGGCTCTATACTACACCGACTGGTCCAGACCTCTACCAACGATTGGCCAACCAGATCAACCAAAGATTCCATTTCGCTACTTCTTCAACAAAGACCTGGAATTTCTTCTACATGGTAGCGATGTTTCAAAGAAATACGCTACATCACTAACACTTCAATTCCCGGCAGCCATTTAATTAAACTGCATAGCCATCGAAGAAAAGGCCTCTCACATGTTTGCCAACAACGTGGAGAAGTATGACATTGATGCAATGTATGGGATTCACCATTGGCCTGAACGCCGAAGAATCTACTACAAAAGCTTCCAGGTTCAAAAGTCTACACATGAAGTGTTCAGTGATAAAGGGATCGTTGCTGTTAAGCATGTAGCTCTCACGTCTAAATGGGACTACACTTTCCTCAAGAAAATCGTGGTCAAAAGACAAGACGAAGAGGACTATGCTTTTTGTGAAGCGGAATTTCAGAATTTGTCTCTCAATGACATTGAAGATCTGTACCTTGCCAAAGTACAGGGAAGAATGAGACAATTCTCGACAGAAATCCAACGTGAATTCATCAAGTCCGTGCTAATCTTCATCAGAAGCATCGTGATCCAGGAACGCGTAGAAGATTTACAACTTGTCGTTGAGTCGTATCAGACACGTGTCAACCTCACCAAACCTCAGCTCGACCTCCCCGACATCAATCATCTTCCTCAATACACTCTCATCAGCAAACCGTTTGGAGTAGTCTACCATAGTGAACTACATCGCAACTGCTTGATGGCGTGTAAAGATCTTCATAAGTTTGGAGATCACACACTGAAGAAAGTCAGGGATGGGTTGGCTTATCGGTTAAAGGCGATACAACAAGGCATTGAGTCACCAAAGCGATGGAATTCTCAGGAGAAACGGGATGTGAAAAGGATCATCACGCGGATCGATGAAAGGTTGTTCAGAAGGGACCAGTTCAGAACTTTGGAGAGTTTCGTAGGAGGACGTCCCAACATATCTCTCACAGGCTACCAACGTCCAGAACGCATTCCTGGAGTTATTGCTGGACTACCGGATTCTCCTGGTAACCCTTGATTTGGTTTATTATCTTAACATTTGGATGTGTGATTTTTTATGACAATGGCTTGTGTACACATAACAGTGTACAACCCGTTCTTGTAATAAAAGGACCCTGTGGTACGCTTCAGTGCCACAATCCTTACAAAAGGAGCGAAAGCTTCTTACTTTTGAGTAAAACTTATCAAACCTTTCACTTTTAAAAGGTTTTGCTCAAAAGAACAAGTACTTCCCCTTATGATTTTCAAAACCTCAAAAGTTACTATCACTTGTTGAGGGGGAGTATTTGCTTATAAACTTTGTTCACAAAATTGTTCTTCGTGGTAATCTTCCCATAAAACTCGAAATGGACATATTCAATATCAAAACTTTGTCAAAAATAACATTTATATGCCATTTTTTAGGGGGAGAAAAATTATGTGATAAGAAATATGTTGTGAATTGCTATTGAATCTTCGTGTGAAAAGACTTCAACCCATGAATTGACGAAAACTGAACAGTCATACATCGAAAAGATTTGTTCTCCAAGACTTATCCGAGTAGATTGTACCTTTCGAGAAACTCCTGATAGACATGAACCTTGACGAGTTTGACAACCTTCCGGGGTTGTCCACATCTTCAAGGTAGTTATTAGAGCTAGTTGTCACCTAAAAACTGACAATGTATCTCTTTAACTATACAACGTAACCGTGTCTCGCGGGGAATTGTCTATCTTGAGTTGATCAATTCAAAAGTGCGCGCTCTTCTCTCACCGTGCAAATTTCTGTCAAAACACTTAAGCACGTGTGGAGGGGAGTATTTATGCAAAATACAAAACTCTCGAAGTATTACAAAATGTTTCTTACTTATAAATACTTTGAGATATTTTCATGCAAATTAGTTTTTGTGGCAATGGAGGTATAAGGAGATTAAGGTTAGGAATAACCGTCCTATGATCCGCCAGAGCCGGAGGGATCTACCCAAGGACACCACTAATAGTAAGAATTAGAAGTCCTTAGGTATGATTATAAAAAGGAGTAATTGAGAATCGGAGAAAGAAGGAGTTGAAGAATTAAAAAGAAAAGTAAAGAAAATGGTGCAATGAAATAGCCCTCCAGATTATTCAACTTAGGGCAGACACCGGGTTCAATTCATATGCTACTGGTTGTCACTTGATGACACCGGTATTGAAGATCAAAGTCGTCATGGACCCAGTGACGCATGCACTAAACCTTCTTAGCCACTCAAGTTTCTCTCAACCGAAGCTTGTTTCATTCTCACAGGGAACCCCACGTAAACTATCGGCTTTCTCTTAGAGATTGTTGGTATTGAAGAAGGAGACCCTCTCCCTAGTCTCCGCTCAGGAAAACCAAAGCGCACTAATTGAGTCTAGAGCCACGAGATTCATCAAAAGATCTCTTAGGTACACTTGACAAGTCATCGCTTGTCGTTCAACAATAAGAACACAAGTGATATATTATCGTGTCCTTCACAGATCTTAGCAATCTGTCGAGAACATTTATGAGAGGTTCACACTTGTGATCCTCAGTGATTGAATGGAAACTCCTGCCAGGGTCAACATCAAACAGCCCTGAAAGCAGGTCACTTCGGTAACTCCCCGTGGATTACGCTTAGTGTGTCTCAAACGGTCTACAGTCATGGGGTGATGCTTCGGTATGTAGATGTACTTCGGTACATCGTGTTATCTCACTTGTGGGACTCCAGTTCAGGAACAGCCTTTGTGAGAATTAGAGTTGTGTTTTCACACTATGCTGTTAACACTCTCGAAGTTCAAACTCGTAAGCGCTGGATTATTTCTAACCCATGTTTTATGTTTTCTTCTTATGGATGCTTGCGGGTAGAAAGAGATCGTGCAGTTTCTCCACATGCTTACGCCAACTACATCATCAAAGAAGTTCTCTCATATTCAAAGGCAACACAAAGTCATAATGATTCTTCATCAACAAAGAATCTACAAAGTTTAAAGACTAAAAGAACTTCATCAAAGCTGAAATCCAACGTTAAAGAGCGTGTGAGCATGTTGGAGAAAGACGTGGAGACACTGGAGCAACGAAGCAGACCTGATGCAGATAACCTCAACATACTATCACTTTCACCACAAAAAACAAAGAACTTAAGAACAAAGAAATCAAAAGACGTCAAAGCACAATAATTCAAAAGATACAAGATCCCTACACTGGGGAAATTGTTCTAATCAAGGCACTTCTTCTCACAAGAAAGAAGAATGTCAGAAGACGTCAAAGCTACTATTACAACAGCACCTACATCGTTTATCACTTCTTCATTCATCACCAACACTTAGGGGGAGATTGTTGGAATCACTCCTAAACTTGATTACAAGTGTTACTGATTAATCTATACTACTTATAATGGAGGGATGACCCTCTCTCCTAAATTTTTTTAAGATGTCATTAATGTGTTTTTTAAGCATTACAATTTTTAATACATAATGTACAGAATAAATAACTTTTATTAATTTATCTTTCACAACATTTTAATGCTTCATTTATTTTTTTTTATATAGTTTATTTTTAATGCAAAAATGCACATATAAATGAATATGATTTTAAAATGCATGCAAAACTACAAAGTTTCAAAACTATTATTATATCGTAAGAGTGTTTCGAGAACCAATCTAAATAAATTTTGAATTATTTTAAATAAAATTAACCACAAAAGTAAAAAACGGTTTTTTGTAAAAGTCGGGACAATTTTTTAAGACAAATGATGCAAAGATGTAAATTCACAAGTGATAACTTATTTGATTTTATACATATTACACATATCTACATTACTTATAATGGAGGGATGACCCTCTCTGCTAAATTTTTTTAAGATGTCATTAATGTGTTTTTTAATCATTACAATTTTTAATGCATAATGTACACAATAAATAGCTTTTATTAATTTATTTTTCACAACATTTTAATGCTTCATTTATTATATCTTTTTGAATTAGTCTAGTTTTAATGCAAAAATGCAAATATAAATGAATATGATTTTAAAATGCATGCAAAACTACAAAGTTCCAAAACTATTATTATATCGTAAGAGTGTTTCGAGAACCAATCTAAATAAATTTTGAATTATGGTTTTTTGTAAAAGTCAGGATAATTTTTTTAAGACAAATGATGCAAAAGTGCTAAGTGCTAAGTGCTAATTCAATGATTAATATATTAGTATATTAATTATTAAACTTTTCATGGATAACTCTAAATGATTGCTTAAACATGTAAGTTTTTTTTTACATTATAAGCATTTTTTTATTTATATCTTCTATCTATGTGGGACAAGTGTTATAAACAATATTAATGATTCAAACATTTTCATAAATATATACTTTACAAGATGTATACACTATACATTATAAGTACTCTTTTATTTATATCTTTTATCTATATGGGACAAGTGTAATAAACAATATTAATGATACAAACATGTTCAAAAATATATATATATATATCATAAAAAAATGTTTCTACTTACTTGTGACTACGGACCACTATCAACTAATTTGACCATAACCCCATAACATTATTGACTACCGCAACGCAAAATCACGCCACTTTCAATTGTTTTTATATGAATTAGTTTGATATTATCCATCACTTTTTTTAAAGTCACTCAAACTCATTTTGTTTTCGCTATTGGTAAAGTTATTATAAGAGAAAACATAAAATTGAAAACATTTTTTGACGAAAATTTTATTACTTGATACCCGCTATCGCAACACGCGGGTACCATACTATAATATTCTAAAGAGTTGAAATATGCGACATGAAACTTTTGGCAACCGCAAATTTATCGTCACATAAAACGTTTCAGATTATAAAGCAATGTTCATTGAAATTTTTTATTTCAAGGTACCCGCCGCCGCATCGCGCGGGTACCCTGCTAGTATGTAATAGTTAGCTTAATTAGGCCTTTATGTTTGTTATTAAGCTAAGGCTTGTGTAGAAGGCCCATGAGCCTTGGCCCAAGCCCATAAGAAGGGAATGATGCTAGTAGTGTTGCCCTAGCTCCTTGCCCTATAAATAATCTTTGTAAACCCTCACTTGAGGGTTGGTTGTTCAATTCACTCATTCACTCTACGCATAACCTTTCCTAGTATCATTCGTGTGTGTGTTTGTTATTGTTCATCTGATCACTTCTTTTCTATTTCTTCTATTGATGCTTGTGTTATGAGTATGGGAACCTAACAAAAAGATTAATAAAATTTAAAACGGGTCGTGTCGGGTCGGTTAATAGTTTACAAATGCTTATAAATTTGCTTGTATCAAAATTATAAACCTTTATAAATCGCTTATATATGCTTATAAAATATTTTATATATGTTTTTTTAACATAATTATTTGAAGAGGAAATACAAAAACTTACAAATTGAAACTTAGTTTTGAAATAAGCAAACCATAGTTAATAAAAAAGAAGCCTACTAGGGCCATCAGACATAAGCTACGAACAAAAGTACAAAGCTAAAAGGTTCACATATTTATAAATACTAGCCGGGTATCCGTGCGTTGCGGCGGCGGGTACCCGTATGATTATATTTTCTGGCGATAATTTTTTTGCGAAATACATTTTTTTTATTATGACGCAGTTTTGAAATTGGCTCTATCATCTTAAATGGGTTGTTACATCTTTAATGGGCGCAATAAATATTGGAGTTGTTACAAGAATGTAATAAATTTATTTATGTGTGCAAGGTATTGAATTGTTAGCAAAAGTCAAATATATTTTCATTAAAAGCAAGCGAGTATGTCTGAATTTTAAGCATTGCTATTAAAGGAATAGTCTCAAATGATTTATATATTAGTAAAGATATTTAATTAAGAATTACAATTTCTATATTTAAGTAACAAAAAGAAAATTAAAGTACACATTCAACGTCTTTAATAGTACCTACTATCTTGTTCCCCATCCTTCCAACCTTTGCTTTTCATATCCCTACCAACTGACGACTAAACAAAAAGATAACTTTCAAGATTAAATTGATGATACTTTCTTTTTGAAGAGGGCACTCCACTTTCTATGTTGAGGGCACTATTAATTTTTGCATCTAAGTTAGCTAGTTTTCTGCTTGATTTTGTTGTTCTCGTGAAGCTTTATTTTGGGGGCCTTTCCCCCCACTACCAACAAGGTGGCTCCGCCCCTGTTTGGGACGCAGGATATCTATCTCACATGTCTCAGACTCGCTTTTCTCATGTTAATATAACATGAACATGAGAAACTTCAATCTACTATAATTCATATCAGTTGGTCAATGAACTAAAATTGGTATTTGATTTCAGCTATGAGCCACCTAATAAACTGAATTACAACCATGGTTATAATAATAAACCAATAAACACTGCTAGTTACAACTATATATATAGATTAGGAAATAAAAGCCTATAGGTATATAAGTATATTTGGTTGTCAGCGTGATTATGAATTGATTAACCCTCGTGTTGAACAAGTTGAGCCGATTCCACTTGTTTCATGCCCCAATGAACCACTAACGCAATCTGGTGTGTTGAACTTTGATTCAACAACTGCTGTTACTCATACTTTGGTATCTAGTTTGCACACAAGTGGTACGGGTTCATTATCCTCCATTAATAGGAGTGTTGGAGCTGGTGATCAGGTTGATACGAGTGGGAATGCGGCTGAGCCGAATTATGGTCTTGACCCAGCCGTTTTGAAAGCGTGTAAGACCTTTGAAGAGGCTATGCGCGGTGTTAAAGTTACGAATGCGGAGAATGCGGACAATGGTACTAATAATCCATCTCCCAAAGTTCATAATCAGCCCCAACCAACGGGTGCCCCGAGTGTGAAGCCGGTTTCATATGCGGGTGCTACGTCAATTGATTCTACGAAGCGCAAATCTAAATTTCGTAGGTTGGAATGTAGTAATAAGTCTATTGGGGTGTATCTCTCCATTCCTATGAAAGTAGTTGAGGAGGTAAACTCTAAACTTGAGAATACCCTTTATGGTTATTTTATTGGTAAACGTATTGCTTTTCCGGTTGTTGATTATTACGTTCGTAATACGTGGGCCAAGTATGGTATTCAAAATGTTATGATGAATGCTAATGGGTTCTTTTTCTTTAAGTTTTCCACTCGTAAAGGTGTTGATGAGGTTCTTGAAAACGGACCGTGGATGATTACGAATGTGCCAATTATTCTTAAAACTTGGACGTTGAATACTAATCTGCTTAAAGAGGATTTGACTAATATTCCGGTATAGGTTAAATTCCATGATGTACCCCTTGCTATGTTTTCTGATGATGGTCTCAGTCTCCTAGCCACATTGATTGGTATGCCAAAAATGTTAGATTCTTACACTAGTCAAATGTGCTTGGAATCATGGGGTCGAAGTAGTTTTGCTAGGTGCTTGATTGAAGTTAAGGCGGACCAGGTTCTTAGAGAGAGCATCACTGTTGAGATACCATTACTCGATAGGACAGGTTCTACTATTGAAAAGATTCGGGTTGAATACGAATGGAAACCGCCTCGATGTGATACGTGTAAGCTTTTTGGCCATACGTTACTTGATTGTCCTAAATCTGTTCCACCTCCTACTCAGCCTAAACAGAGTGTTAATGATGGTTTTCAAACTATCAATAACAAGAATAAGGATAAGAATGGTGGTCAAAGTGTTCAAGGTAACGAAGGATTTACTAAACCTGGTGTAGGTCCTAAGTTTAGGTATCAACCTAAAGCGCCTCCTCCTGAACCCAAGAAGATGGATAATACAAAGAAGAAATCCACTGAAGTGGCTAGTACGAGTGGGACGAATATTTCTACATCTAATCCTTTTGCTGCACTTAATTTGATCGATACTGATGAATGTGGCACTCCTACTGATGGAGTTGATTCTCGTAGTACAATGGAAGCTAAGGAGGTTGGGTCTCTTAAGACCGGTAATGTATCACAAGAACCGCTTGTGAGTGATTCAATGGAAGCTAACGAGGTTGGTCCTACCCCTATTGTTGATAAAATTGGGGAGTTTGAAAAGCTTCTTATTGATGGGAAAGCTACTCTTGTTGATGATGATGGTAATCCTATTAAAAAGGTTGATTATCCAGGTAAAAGAAAGGATTTTCCGTCTACTACTTCTACTAAGAGGGTTAACCCATTCTCTAAGGTGGGAGAGATTGTTGACTCCGATAGTGATGAAGAGGTGGTTGTGAACACTTTTGATGAGTCAATGAACCTATTTGGTGGTGGTCATGATCTTGAAGATGATTATGATGACTATGCGGACCAGGTCTACGATCTTCCAGGGAATTTGGATGCCTATTATGACACGTATGGTATCAAGCTCCAAGGCCTTGGTAGGAAGTAATTTTGTTTCCATAGGAGTCTAATGTTCTCTTTTTGAGTAGTTGTTTATTTTCTTATATAGAGAATAGGAAGTATCTTGTTATGTAAGCTTTCCGCCTATGTAACGGGCTGAGATATGGGATTCACCCATATCCTTTGTACTTAAACGTTTTTTTAAGTAATAAATTTACCGAGTCTCCTGACCTTTTTACCAAAAAAAAGTTATATAAGTATATTTCCTGTCATACATAATCAGTTGCTAAATGAAATTTACAGATTTATATACAGTAGTTAATTAGGAATCAGAAGCATTACAAGTTTACTTTTACTTCACAATATAAAGGTGGAACTTTAGTAACATAGTGGCATATAAATACAAATATTCTTTGAAATAATAGTAGAAAATACAAGTAACCTTTCTTAATTCAGAAACTCAGTAAAAACTTTAATCACATGCATTGCTTGTACAAAATAAAGCCTCAAACCAATAATTCTAGTAGGTGCTTTGATACACATTAGGAAAGAATAACATGTCATGTTGGTCACAGTCTCAACTTGATTCGAAATTTCAAAGTTGGTTGTGTTTTTTGTTAGTTTGTATATTAGTTGTTTGTAGTTATTTATTTTTTTAACTTCGCAAAAATGAAGTTTGTCACTTCTCTATATATAAAACATATGAATTTCCTTACAGTTTTACAAGAAAAAAATATTAATGGTTAAAACCCTCCGAAAATATATATCTCTGTTACTTGGTTTAAATGACGATGTTATAGTTGACTGTCGTGTCAGTAACTTCGGCTATTTGGTTATAGGGTAAAACGGGCAAATGGATGAGGGTTTGCTTATTTACGTTACCCAAGAATGGCGAGCTTTTTTTGAATCAGTTGTACGCAACCTCATCAGGTTAATCCAGGAACGTTTCCGACCCTTCCATTGCCACCCCAAATGTACACCTCTTTACACAAGATTAAAAACTTGAGTCAAACTGCTTTTTAATAAAAATATCGAACTGCATCTGTAACATCATCCAATATATTTGAACTATCAAGACCAAGTCACTAACCCTTATAAGTTTTATGGACGATATTCTCATAATTAAAACTCACCTGAGCTTGAATCATTCAAATAAGAAAACAAGCTTATCCTACCCACTCAAACAACTTAATAATTATCTGATGAGATTCAAGTCGCTAAAATAACACCGTAAAACCAGTTCAAGGGTAAAATGAGCCTAAAAGAAAAGTGACCAAACAATGGTATATTGTATGTAATCTGGCTTTTACGATATGGTATCGTACTTTATTTCAACTATATTAAGATATATTTTACATTATTACCTTAATTTTGGCACTTTGCTTTTAAAAACCATGCCATAAAAAGTCTAGTGGTGAGCAGAAAATCGGATGGAAAGCAAGTGACAAGCACCAATGAGACGAAAATGATATAACAAGAGACATGACAACAAGTAAAGCTAACTTACAGATAAGGTGCAAAACAAGTAGAACCCTTTTATAATTTTGCATTAGAATAACAAATAGTACTAGTTTTCAACAAGGATATTAACAAGTGATGTTAGATAATGTAAGAGCAAGAACAACGCTAACGCCATAACGGCATTAAAGGCTAAATAACGGCGTTATGGCCGTTATCACCGTTGTACCAACGGCGTTAAAGAGGGGAAAGGCATCCGGCGTTGGGCTAGTAACGTGCGTTAGGGGAAGAAAAAAAAATTCAAAAAATTTACACTTACCCCTCTTGTAACGGCTACTAGCCGTTATATTTCAAATTTTTTTTCAAAAACTACCCTAAACGGCTAGATGTAAAAAAAAAAAAAAAAATTCAAAAACCTTTTTTTACCACTATAAATACCCAATTAAAACACCATTTTTTTTTCACACTTCCACTACTAAATCCTCTCAATACTCTCAATCTTTCAACTTCAATTAACTACAAAAAAAAACAATGTCGGGAGGCAACGACGATACTTTCTACAATCTTCTCGGTGGTGGGTGGAATCCCTCAAACCTGGGTTCATCATCTAACCCGAACGCGGGTTCATCTTCAAACCCCAACCCACTAGGCTTCTCGAGCCAAGAAATGTGGCAACAACATCAAACATTTCTGTATTGGCAACAACAAAACCAACAAAACACCTTAAACTCCAACTTTCAAAACCTACAATTAACACAACAATCACAACAATCACAAACTGAAACACATGATGTTGCTGACACACCCACGTCTCCTCCAAAAAAAGGAAAAGGTCGTATTAAGCAAAAATGAAAAAAATCCAAAGACCCCAAGCCCGAACAAGTTGATTTTGATGAAGAGGAAGTTGTTGTTAACGCACGTTGGACTCCAGGAGAGGAAGCATTACTTGCAACATGTTACATAGCTGTTTCGGAGGATCCGAAAGTTGGAAAGTGCCAACCCAGAGATACGTTTTGGTATTGGGTCAGAAATGAGTTCAATAAAAACAACTTTCAAGGGCGCAACAAGGACATGTTGTCAAGCAAGTGGAAAACTTTGAACGACATATGCACAAAGTTCAACTCTCATTACAAACGTGCAAAACGGGATTAACGAAGCGGGGAAAGTGAGCTGGATGTGATGCAATGGGCAAAGCAATGGTATCGTGAGGAAACCAAAGGATCAGCGTTTGGGAGGTTTTGCGTCATTATAAGAAATGGGACACGCCGGAACCGGTTGATTTAACCGGCGAAGTCCCAAGCCAAACAAACGAGGCTTTGTTTGGTCATGATGAACAACCTTGCCCCATGGGAAAGAAACGTGCTACAAAGAAAGCAAGATCAGAAAGCACGACAAGTACTGGGGGAGCAAGCACTGGAGGAACGAGCTCGTCAGCTTATTTCACAGAAACTATGGCAAACGAGTTTCGTATGAAACGTAAAACCGCCGCAGCGGCGTATCGGGTCCAGCAGGAAAAGGATCTCACAATAACAAGGTTGGAAGAGATAAAGTTTTTGATGACGGATACTGCAGGTCAAGATCCAAATGTCGTGGCTTGGATCAATGACGAGAAAGACCGAATCATCAAAAAATATAACTTGAAACCTCATCAGTAGATCGTATTCTCGTCATTTCCTTTAATTTGTGGTAACGTTTTATTGCAGTGTGTTTTTTTATTTCGTTGTATTTTTTATTTTTATTTTTTTTATTTTTAATCTCGTATTGTAATATGTTTTCAATTTTAATGATATGTTTAGTTTAATAAATGAATTGTTTGTTTTAGTTTAGGGTTGAAATTGATAATATGAAATGTTATTGATGTTATTGGGATGTTATTGTTGTGAGTGTTTTTTGGGGATGTTAAGGTGAAATGTTAAAGCTGATGTGGCGCTGACGTGAACGATGTTATTGGTGTTATGGTGTTATTGTTGTATATGCTCTAAACTTAAGATAGTCTGAACAAGGCAAGACAATACGAATATCAGCTACTCTATTGATAGCTCTTTTAAAAGATAAATTGAAAGTTATCTATTACCTACCGAACTTGGGCATTATACTTGCAGCTTTGAATTGCTCATTAAACCAGTTTTTCTACTTCGACATTCCGATCAAAGTATGAGTAAGGTCTAGTAAGTATAGTATCACATAGCTAGTTAGCTAGTAAATATATAGGAGGCTCACGTATGATAAAATTGCCTGACATTTGATGCTCATAAACACATTCAGGTTGATTTTCTATAGTCTTTTTGACCAGTTAGCTGTTTTAAATTGGTCATTCTCCCTTCCTACTAGATGATATACCTCCATAGAACGTATAAGGACACCTGTTTAGGTTTTTACAAAGAAGACGGACATGGCATCAAATGCTAGTCATGGTAATAATGGCCTTATACGATCCTACTTGATCAAAGTTTTATCATTGCGACTCCATGCCTATCCACTCAACTTAAAGAAAACGCAGGGATAAGTTTTGTGCACGGAAGTTGGGGAATATGAGCGGACTTGTACATTGCCCATCGATAATAAAGGCTATCTTACATCATGTGGATCCACATTCCTTGTGAGTAACACGTTAGGATAACACGTTGGCACCATATACTTAATTGCTATTTATGGAGAACAAGATTGAATAATGCCTTTGGATGTTTTGCCGTGATCGTGTATATATATTGACATTTTGGAGTACCTTGCAAGTGGTGTTTATTTATGGAAGGTGCTTGTTCATCTATTGGTTTTGGTGGAACTTGATGGGATGCGCCTTTCTCCTTTATTTATGGAAGGTGCTTGTTCATCAATTAAACTTATTATTGCATTACTACCTAATACTTAACCAAAATATATTTAATTTCATTGTACTTCTGCTTTAGTTTGAGCATCCGGTTTTCTCTTGCTTTGGGTGATGGTCGAGAGCGCCTCGGACTAACTAGTATGGCAAAGCCCGAGGCTAGGGCTTGATGAATGGTTTATTGGTCTCTTTTCCTATTTTGTGGCTAAGTGTTTTTTTTTACCACTCAATTGTATCTAGTGGCGTGTGTTAATTTATAACTTCACATAATTATATCTAGATGCAAACCCAAAGTGAATTTTTCCACCATCAAATGTCATGTTTTCTTGAATGCAAGGCTAAATTTTAACAAGACAAGTATATATATCAATATATGGGATGAAAAAAGATATTGAAAGAAAAGTAATTTAATACGAGTAGCTAGCTTGATTTGATGCAAACCAAAGTTTACTTCACACTTTTTCAAAGAATCATCTCAAGGACAATCTATCTTTTAACTTTTTCCTATATTGGCAAAGAGTGTTGATTAACACTCCAACTTTTGATTTGCACACTCCAATGTACAATCTGCAGAAGCAGTATATAAAAAATGTACAATTGTTTAAAGAACAGTTTGAAGTGTGTAAATAAAAAATGGGAGTATAGTACGAGAGGAACGAAGGTCGCTACATCTAATAAATATGATGCCCTTAGTATGGATGATTATGATCACTTTGATATTCCTACTAAGGAAGTGAATAAGGATGTGGATGTTGGTAGTACAATGGAAGAAAAGAAGAATGAGTCTGCAAAGACTAGTAATACATTGCATGAACCGCTTGTGAGTGATTCTATGGAAGCTAACGAGGTTGGTCCTACCCCTATTGTTGAGAAAATTGGGGAGTTTGAAAAACTTCTTAGTGATGGGAAAGCTACTCTTGTGAATGATGACGGTCATCCTATTAAAAAGGTTGATTATCCGGGTAATAAAAAGGATTTTCCGCCTTCTTCTTCTACTAAAAGGGTTAACCCATTCTTTAAGGTGGGAGAGATTGTTGACTCCGATAGTGATGAAGAGGAGGTTGTGAACACTTTTGATGAGTCAATGAACCTATTTGGTAGTGGTCATGACCGTGAAGATGATTATGATGACTATGATTACAATGACTTCAAGCTCCAAGGCCTTGGTAGGGAGTAATTTGTTTTTCATAGGAGTCTAAGGTTATCTTTTGAGTAGTGGTTTATTTTCTTGTTTAGAGAATAGGAAGTATCTTGTTATGTAAGCTTTTCCGCCTATGTAACGGGGCTGAGATATGGGATTCACCCATGTCCTTTGTACTTAAACGTTTTTTGGAGTAATATATTTACCGGGTCTTTGACCTTTTACCAAAAAAAAAAATAAAAAATATGGAGTCTGCAAATTACCTACCATTGGCAAAAGACACTCAAGCAACACCATGATTCATGATGTTTGTCCCAATCAAAACATATAAGATAACTACCTTTTTCATGTTTAGCATTATATTTGTTATATGATATAATATTTCTTTCACTTAATGTGCATGCCTTACACAATTAATAATTGAAAGGGCTAATTACACAAAAATGTATCTAACTTGCCAATTTTTGTAGTTATGTGTAAAGTACTATTGCGATGTCTGCAACAGAAGCTGAGTACATAGCTACTTCAGAAGTTGCGATGGAAGCTGTTTGGATTAGGAAGTTCATTTTAGGGCTCGGAATTATGCCTTCAAATGATGAACCTATGAAAGAGTATTGCAACAATTCTGCAACAACTAGATTCGCCCATGAACTTAGAGTCATGAAGGGCGCCAAACAGTTTCCTCAATGATATCACTATGTTCGAGAACAAGTCGAAATAGGTGAAATTAATCTACTCAAAGTTCACACATATGACAATCTAGCTGATCCCTTCACGAAGGCTTTACCTAAGGAAAAGCTTACTCAACATTCTGATAGCATTGGACTTCGTTTAGCTAGTATTTTAATGTAGATCTGTTGGTTAGTATTTGGAAAAGGGATGTAATAAACAATTATTATTTTAAAACTTTGAAATACTTAGCATGTTTGTTTGCATTTATAGTATATTGTATCATGTATTTGCATGTTTAAATCCATGAACATCTCATGTTATTCTTAATAGTCCATTGTCAATCAATAATATGAGAATGTGATTGAATTAAGACAAATATGAGGTTTGGTAGAATATACTTATGTATATTGATGCGTGGTCATGCCAAACTCACATTATATTCAAAAGATTTGAATATAATATAGATCCCAACTACATGATTGTACTTTATGGATCTCTGTCATCAAGTAAATAATGTGTATTTTTCCTCTGACTTGAGACGCCAGGAAATTGTCATGGGTGTAGCCCATTTCTATAAAATAGTCTAACGTTATCCGTAACTGGTAGTAATAATGGTTGTTTTCAGAAATGTTGTGAAATTCATGAGTTTTGCTCGTAGTCAAGAAAGATTTTGTTTTTTCGTATTTGTTTCGAAGTATAATACTGCTAGGCCCCATGGCCATACCCAAGATCAATTGGAATGCGTTCAGATGATTTGGTAATCTTTTTCAATCAAAATATAACGAGAAACAGATGAGTTAATAAATGGAATGACTTATATCCATATCCATCTTTAACGTGGTATTAGTAACAAAAAGATAAGTATAATAATAAATCATTAAAAGGTTTTTCCAGAAAACCACACTAAGGGTCGTACTGAGGGCATTGGCGTGTTTGCTAGACGTTAACCAATGTCATTACCTATATTAAGATATGTCCAAGTGGGGCTGTAAGTTTGTGGACTATATTTAATATACATGTGACCGGATTTGAACACGAAACTATGGGATTGCACGCATTGCGTATGAGATTCAATGTTTTAACAATTAGTATAAATATTATGAATTAATTATTATTTTACAATAAGCGTCTAATGGTCGTTAAAACTTAACGGTAACAGTCTAACGGTTGTTAAATGTAAAATGGAGACAAATATAAGGAAACAAGCCAAGAAGGATCTAGAATCCCCCTTGGGCTTCTAAAACCGGTTGAACAAAGGGATCCCACATAGGAATCCTTTGTAAACTTGGACTCTACCATTATATTATAAATATATCCCCATGTATTCATTCTTTGGTACACTTGATCCCCATAGTAGGCCAAACTTCTCCTTCTTTCTTCCTCTTACTCCTTGGTCGACATACAAAACCCCACAAAGGGATTTGTGATTGATCTTGAGCGCAAAAAAGTGTTTGGTTAAGCTATTGTGATCAAGAAACTAGCATTCGCATTGAATCGCTATCAATACGCGTGTACAAGACTGTAGAAAAACCCCTTTTGGATTTTGTGAAGAACCCCTAATCGAATTAGGGTTTATTTGATTGCTTCAAACCCTAATTTTAGGGTATTCTTGATCGTTGTGTTTGCTTGGATTGCTTGCAAGGTTCGTTTACTTTTTTGTTTTGGTTAATTAATTACAAGTATTTGATTAAGTCTTCTGTTGCGTGCTCTATGTGATTTATATTATTAATATGTTTGTCATGATTATTTAATTCCAATAGATCCTTACTCTAAAAACGTTTATATAGGCCTCCAACCTATATTTTTTTCCATCTCTTTAGTGGGAGATTGTTCGAGCGTGTATATAATGAATTCTGTTTACAAATTTGCTAAAGATGCAGTTCACTATCTTTTGGTCCTTGACGTGGGCATGAGGGTATCATGTCCCACAATATGCTATATACATCTTAATTCACGCATTCATCATTGTGTTATTCCGTGTAGTGGACTTGTGGTAAGTGGGCATTGTCAAACGCCATTCCCGTTATAATTTTCATGTCACTAATTTATCTCCTATTCCTCGGTCTCACTTACATGCTCTTCGTGACTCTAATTGGAAACATGCTATGATGGATGAATATAATACTTTAATTAAAAAAGATATACGGGTCTTGGTTCCGCGACCCCCCAATGCTAATGTTGTCCGCTCTATGTGGTTGTTTAAACATAAGTTTCATGCAGATGGTTCACTTAGTCGCCACAAGGTTCGCTTGGTGGCTAATGGTCGCAGTCATATAGACGGGATCGATTATGATGAGACATTTAGTTCTGTTGTTAAACCAGCTACTATTCGTACGATTCTCACTCTTGCGTTGTCTCGGGACTGGCCGGTACATCAGTTGGATGTGAAGAATGCATTTCTTCATGGATCGTTATCCGAGACTACTTACATGCATCAGCCACCTGGTTTTACTGACTCTGTTCATGCTGATTATGTTTGCCTTCTGCAATGGTCTCTTTATGGACTCAAACAAGTACCTCGAGCATGGTTCCAGCGTTTTTCCAGTTGTGCCACACGAGTCGGGTTTTACCACAACAAGTCTGGCTAGTCTCTATTTATTTTTAATCGTGGATCTGAGGTTGCTTATTTACTTATATATGTGGATGACATCATCTTGACAACTTCTTCCACAGCTCTGCTTCAGTGGGTTATATCATCGATACACAGTGAGTTCTCTATGACTGATCTTGACCCTCTCAATTATTTTCTTGGCATATCTTCTCTTCGTATCGGTTCCAGTATATTCTTGTCACAGTCTAAATATGCCAATGAAATACTTGTGTGGGCCCATATGGAGTATTGTAACCCTTGCCGAACCCCTATTGATAGTGAGTCGAAGCTGGGCCTCGATGGTGACCCGGTTACTGACCCGACTCTGTATCGCAGCCTTGCAGGTGCTCTTCAGTATCTCACTTTTACTCGCGCAGACATGACATATGCAGTTCAACAAGTTTTCCTATATATGCACGATCCTCGTGAACCTCATTTCACAATTTTGAAGAGGATTCTTCGTTATATTCGAGGTACCTTAGATTATGGTCTGCAACTTTACGCTTCTTCAACATCTCAACTCACAACTTATTCATATGCCGACTGGGCTGGCTATCCGTCTACAGGTCGGTCTACCTCAAGTTATTGTGTGTTTCTTGGTGATAACCTCCTGTCTTGGTCGTCTAAACGACAACATACTATTTTTCGTTCTAGCGCTGAGGCTGAGTATCGTGGTGTAGCTAATGTTGTGGCCGAGACTGCATGGATTCAGAATCTATTTCTTGAGCTTCACTCACCATTGCACTCGCCTACATTGGTTTATTGTGATAATGTAAGTGCAGTTTTATCTATCTTCTAATCCAGTTCACCATCAACGTATCAAGCATATTGAGATAGATATCCACTTTGTTCGGGATAAGGTGGCTACTCGACATGTTCGTGTTCTCCATGTTCCATCGCGTTTCGAGTATGCAGACATATTTACTAAGGGACTCCCATCCCCTCTATTTACTGAGTTTCGGTCCAGTTTGGGTGTCCGCCCATCTCCGGCTCAAACTGAGGGGGCGTATTAGTCGAATGTATTAGGTCCATTAGTAGCCCATGTTGATATTGTAAGGGCTTAGCCCACTTTAGTAGAATCCCTAGCTAATTGTATCTAATTGTATCTATATATACTTTGCACATTTGTATGATACGAATCAAGCAATACAAAGCAATACAAATCAAGTTTGTAATATAAGTTTGCATATTTGGTTTGCGGTTTTCCATTATGTTCAAATATGTATTCATAAAGAGAACTATTGCAAATTTCGGGCACATGTATTCTTGTGATCGATCCGGTGAAAAATGGGTGACTTGGTGATGTCCTATCCAAGTGAATAATGTGGATTGCCTTACGTAGCTAATCATCCCATGTGTATCTATTTGGTTGTCTGATTTAGTATTATGACAATTTGACAAGCCTTTTGCCTAAGATTATTCCAATCTATAGCTAGTTTATCGGACTAGAAAAGTCATCTTTTTAAGCATATGACAGTGTTTCCCACTCTCAACCACGAAATCCAACCTCCCGAACCCCTTGCATGTTCTATATATATATACATTTCATTACAAGTGTGTAGAAATCACATTCTCTTCATTACTAAAGTAGCCTGCTTAATTGGCCCCCCTTGTTACTATTAGTAATCGATCCCATTTGTCGACTTGTGGTAATCTGTTACGAAATGAATACCGTCAACATCACCTTTGCTGCTATTGTTCTCTGTGTATTGCTGCTTGGTAATCTGGTTTAATATTCAGTTAGATTAAACGTAAAAAAGTAGACTTTTTAACATGCCATTAATTACTTATGTTTTTGTTACAGTTGTAGGTGAGGCGGCAGGTGGTGAGCTGCCAAAGCCGATAGAGGCCACTCTAGGAAAAGATAGTAGCCACAAGTCCTGCACAACGATGATCGATTTGTGTGGCCTGAGATGCCCTGGTGGTTGCTGTGCTGATAGGTGCCAACATAGTGGTGGTTTTAATGGAGGTTGTGATTTTAAAAGAATGTTGGTCACACATTCTCCCTGCATGTGCACGTATGCTAAGCCTTGTTCTTAAATTGAACAAACCCCCTGTCTCGAAATAAGCTTAACTTGTTTTGTGTTCTTTATCTTTGTAATAAATCAACTTTCACTTATAATAAAGTATTTTGAGCACACTAACTATATAAGAATTGTTAATTTCAATATCAAAAAGTTTTGTATATGGTCAAGAATATAAATAGAAAAATTATATATGAGATGTGTGACTGTCATAAAAAATTATAAACAGAAGAACTTGAAGTGGGCTTCGGACCCAACACTTAGTCCACCAAACAAACCAAATATGTATACTGCCTGCCAGATGCTTGGCACTATCTGTTTTCTTTCTAAAAACAAGCATTTTGCTAAACAAGTATTGTCCAAAATTGCTCATTATCATATATACTATTAGGCAAGACAAAGTTTCTTTACATGCCATGTGTCAAAACATTAATTGCTAACTTTCTTAAGTTGGCAAAAATAGCCCTCGAGGTTTAAGTGCCGTCGCAAAGTAAGTCCTTTTGCATTAATTGCTATATACTATTAGGCAAGACAAAGGTTCTTTACATGCCATGTGTCAAAACATTAATTGCTAACTTTCTTAAGTTGGCAAAAATAGCCCTCGAGGTTTAAGTGTCGTCGCAAAGTAAGTCCTTTTGCATTAATTGCTATCTATAGCAATTTGGCAAAAATAGTCCCTAAGGTTTAAGTGTCGTTGCAAAGTAAGTCCTGTATAATTAATAACTATCTATAGCAATTTGGCAAAAGTCGTCCCTAAGGTTTAAGTGTCGTTACAAAGTAAGTCCTTTGTAGCCACAAAAATAGACAAACAAATTTTCCGGTCATTCATCAGTTCCAAATTCACGTCTACAAAAGCAATCCCGCTGCATCGCGCGGGTTTCTACACTCGTATATACTATACATCAAGACGTGTGTTCACACTTGCAAGTGTGAACACATTAAATGCTAAGTTTCGCAAGTTGGCAAAAATAGCTCCTGAGGTTTAAGTGTCGTCGCGTACTAAGTCCAAGTTGGCAAAAATAGTCCCTAAGGTTTAAGTGTCGCTGCAAAGTAAGTCCTTTTGAGCAATTTGGCAAAAATAGCCCCTATCCAAACTCACGTCTACAAAAGCAATCTCGCTGCATCGCGCGGGTTTCCACACTCGTTACTACTAAGCATTTACGGGGAAAAAAAGTAAAAAATAATAAAAAAATGTTCGTAACTATATGCATAAACCTTTATGATTTTTGCTATGGAAGTTATAAACACACGAAAACACATATCCGTTCTAATCGTAAATAACTAACCGGGTCAGACTCATAAAGGGGGTGCTTAACAAATTTGGTATAATATATACCTATCGGCTACAACAAAGATATCGCGTCCTCTAGAAGCTTATTTGTTTCCAACGGATAGTGTCTATGCATTTACTTCCCTCCACGTTTTTATCCGTTTTAATCCGTTTTTCTTACGTTTTTATCGGTTTTCATCCGTTTCTGTCCGTTTTTCTTACATTTTTCTTAGGTTTTTGTCCATTTTTATTCGTTTTTGGCCGTTTTCATCCGTTTTTGTCATTTTTTTATTTTTTTTACATTTTTGTCTGTTTTTCTTACATTTTGTCTGTTTTTCTTACGTTTTTGTATTATTTCAACATATTGAAAAAATTTCCAAACAAAAACAAGATTTTTTTCCCAAATTTGAAAAAAGAAAATTAAAAAAAAAAAAGTATTTCGACGCATAGAAAAATTTGAACAAAAATTTCAAAATTTATTTTTTCAAATATTTAATTTTTTTTAATTAAAAAAATTTGAATAAAACATTTCATGGAAAAAATATTTTTTCAAATTTTCTTTTTTCAAATTTGAAATTTTTTTGAATTTTTTTCAAATTTTGAAATTTTTTCAAATTTGAAATTTGAATAAAACATTTTAAAAAAAATTTTTGAATTTTTTTTTCCAAATTTTTCATTATGTCGAAATACTTTTTTGTTTCAATTTTTTTTCAATATGTCCAAATTTCGAAAAAATTATTTTGGTAAAAAGAATTTCGAAAAAAACAATTTAAAAGAAATTTCAAATAAAATTTTGAATTTTCTTTTTTCAAATTTTGTTACGGAAATTTTTTTTTTCCAATTTTTTTTTTCAAATTTTTTTTCTTTTTGAATTTTTTTTTCAATATGTTGAAATAGTAAAAAACAAACAAAAACATAAGAAAAACAGACAAAATATAAAAAAAACGGACAAAAATGTAAAAAAAAAAAGGACAAAACGGATGAAAACGGGCAAAGACGAATAAAAATAGACAAAACGTAAGAAAAATGGATAAAACGGACAAAACATAAAAAATAAGTAAGAAAAACGGATAAAAACGGATGAAAATCGATGAAAACGTAAGAAAAACGGACAAAAACGGATAAAAACGTAAGAGAACGGGTGAAAAAGTATAAAAACGGACTAAATATGAAAGTCAATAACCATAAGGACCATTAGTGTAACTTTTTTAACTGAAAAAAAGTTAAGGGATGATCGGTGAAAGTCAACGCAAGCCACAGGGACCATTTCTGCCAATTTCCAAACTTTGTGACCTGGTAACCTACTAGTTCCCGGTCATATTACGTACATCGTTTCAAATTTGAAAGTATTTTGCGTACAATGGTAATTTTCAAAGTTCATTACGTACATCGTCTGTTTTGAAAAACTATTTTGCGTAGCTTTAGCTTTCACCTTTCCTAAAACAGAAAACTGATTTGAGGTCTTTGAACTAGCTAGGATTGTCACTGAATCAGATTTGGAGTTGATATCTTAGCAATTTAATTAATTATGATCTAAATCTGTTGGGAAATATATATAAACTACCCCCATCTAATGTGTTATGATATTATATTGGTGTGTATATGTTCTTTGAATTTGAAGCTCGACTTCAACTGGAATAAGATTGGTGGCCGAACGGTTCAGTAGTTTGTATTTTGTGAAGCTACATGTATGCAGATAAACATTTTCTTCTGTAACAAGTAGTTATAGCTAGTTTGGCTTTTGGTTCTTCTGATCAATTTCTAGTGACCGAAATAAAACTTTTTGTTCGTATTTTTTACTTTTACGTTACATCCTATCGTCTTGCTCAAAAGTGGTTCTATTTGTTCTGAATGTATCTTTTTGTTAGTTTAATAAAGGCTTAAGCCCGTTTGTTTAAGTCCGTTATCTTCTAGGGCTCTCTTATTTTTAGTAAGGAAACGATAAATGTAGTGCAGTAGGTGAATAGATCCACTAAGAAGACAAATAAAAATAAGAAGAATTAAAAATGTTTTCAGCCACACATTTCAAATGAAGAAGGAGAATTACATGAGAGATGCATCTGAAATATGCGGCTGTGGTTATTTCTCATCCTTCCCATTTTACTTTTATTTCTTATTTGATCCTTACTCAATGCAGTAGTTTAAAGCAATCTTCATCGTGATCCTTTACCCTGTGTTGATTCGGTAGTTAGTGAATTGCTTGCAGAGGAGATTCGTCTAAAGTCTCTGGATGATCAGAAGATAGTTACACAACAAGGTTTGTCTATTTTTGGAGCTTCACAACGGTCTTCGAATGGCATAAAACAAGGCCACTGGAAATCAGCTATCGATGAGTGTGCGTATTGCCAGAAGGGTCATTGGAAATCCAATTGTCCTTTGATACCTAAATTTCACGACCCGCCCGCTAGATAGAGTCATTTCCGAGGTAAGTTGGGACCCTAGATTGCTCTATACTTGCTTAGAAGAATCTATGGAATTCTATGAAAGTTGTAAGAAGGTCTTGGAAGGATTTGGAAGTCCTTAGAAGCTCTAGAAGCTTCCTCCCATGTAAGGTTGTAGAACCTTGTAGTGTGTATATAATTGTGTATAAATAGAGGCATCCTCATTTGAGGAAGGCACCTCTAAAATCACTTGTAATCTCTTGTAAAATTCTCTCAAGTAACACAAAGTATTTCCCATTCCACTTGTTCCCTTCTTTAAATCTTTCTTTAGTTGTCTAGATCGTTGAGTGTTCGAGCAAGGCTGACTTAGTCGAGACTAAGTGCCGCACGGAAGAACCTTGCAGAGACAAGTCCGTGACACGTGGTATCAGAGACAGGTTGATTCATGAGATGGCGAACGAATGTGACAAGAATGTGGGTGGTGGAAGTGGTGTTGGGATTGATAAGAATCGTGGTCGGAAAGAGTCTCGCCAAGGAGACAAGAGGAGTAGAGGTGGGTCTAGACACACACTCGCAAGCTTGGCCAAGAGGATGACGGGTGTCGAGACATCGATGATGAAGTTGAAGAATCAAGTTGAGGGCTTGGTAGGTTTAGACTCCAAGTTCACGGTTATGAGGGATGACTTTAGGGAGGTCATCAATACTCTTAGCGGCGACTTGAGACATGAGATCCATGACTTAAGAGATATGTTCATAGGTGAGATCACGAATTCGCGGAAGGAGGTTGGAGAAGAGATCTCCACCATTCATCAAACCATTGAAGGCTTTAAAACGGATAAGCGATCAATTGCCAGTGGGCAAAGTAACACTAGCAACATTGCTCCAAAGTTGGAGGTCCCTAAACCATCAACGTTCATGGGAAAGCGAGAAGCTAGGGCGGTTGATCATTTATTGGGGGAGATGGGGCAATACATGGAGGGTGCCAATATAGTTGACGATGCATCGAAGATCAAGACGGCGACACGTTACTTAAAGTACACCGCGACGTTATGGTGGCGACGTCGATATGGAGATATTGAACGAGGTACGTGTACCATCATTACTTGGGCCGATTTTGTCCAAGAATTGAAGAAGCAATTTTATCCGGAGAATGCTAAGCATGAAGCAAAGAGTCGACTTCGCAAACTTAAGCATCCCGGAACGATCCGAGAGTATGTTAAGGAATTTACAACTCTTGTACTTGAGATTCCGGATCTTTTCGATCAAGACTCTCTCTTCTATTTTCTTCATGGTTTGCAAGGATGGGCCAAGACGGAGTTAGAGAAATGAGGAGTCCAAGACCTTGCTATGACTATTGCGCATACAGAGGCACTTATTGACCTTGGTGAGCGGAGGTCGTGCATACTTACAAATGAAGATAGTGGCGATGAGCAAGGTGGGGGAGAGAAACAAGTCCGAGATCGGGATGATGGAGCATGGAGATCGCAACAAAAGCAGAAACACCATATAAGAGTATAGAGTGTTTCGTGTGCGATGGACCACATAGAGCGTGAGATTGTCCTAAGAAAATGAGTTTCCAAGCTATGATGGCAAATACGGAAGAGAGTCCGTGTGAGGAGGAGGATGCGCACATGGGATCGTTGTGAATCCTCAATGCCATTAATGCAAAGAAGGAGTCGCCCACGGTTGAGGCAAAAAACAAAGTGAGAGTGATGTCGTCCAAGATAGAGGCTAAGAGCAAACAAGCACCTAAGGTAAAGACCAAGGGTAAATCGAGGACAAAGTCAAAGGCGAAAGACAATAGACTTCGATTCGTGAGCACAATTGTAAATGAGATATCCACAAGAGCCTTAGTTGATACGGGAGCAACTCATAACTTTGTCTCGATAGATGAAGCTAAGAGACTTGGAATTGAGACGATGGAGGATAGTGGATGGATCAAGGTTGTAAACAGTGATGTTAAACCAATTAGCGATGTTGCACGAGGCGTGAATGCCAAGATCGGGGAATGGGAAGGAGTGTTAGACTTATCGATTGTTCCTATGGATGATTATAAACTCGTACTCGGGATGGAATTCTTTGATAAGGTACAAGCCAGTCCTATCATGTTTACTAACATATTGTTCATTTTAGATAAAGGTCGAGTGTGTATGGTGAAGATGGAGAGAGGCACAAAGAGTGAAGCCAAGATGATGTCCGCAATGTAACTCGAGATGGGCTTTAAGGAGTTGAACCAAAATACGAGCGGTATATCAGGAGACGGAGAGGCGTCGAGAGACACCAAAGACGCCTGTGCAAAGTGTAGAAGCACAACGTTGAGTGATTTACCTGAGCGACGTGCACAAAGGAGAATCAAGTATACCCCTCAAGGCATGCCATGGACAAGATATAACGGTGTTGAAAAGAATACGCGGCGAGGACGTCGCGAGCTTAGGTGGGGGAGGATGTCACGACCCGCCCGCTTGATAGAGTCATTTCCGATGTTGGTCGAGATTCCAGATTGTTCTACACTTGCTTGGAAGACTCTATGAAATTCTATGAAAGTTGTAAGAAGGTCGTGGAAGCCCTTGAAAGGATTTGGAAGTCCTTAGAAGCTCTAGAAGCTTCCTCCGATGGAAGTTTGTAAAACTCTCTCATGGAAGGTTGTAGAGCCTTGTAGTGTGTACATAATTGTAGTATAAATAGAGGCATCCTCATTTGAGGAATGCACCTATAAAATCACTTGTAATCTCTTGTAAAGTTCTCTCAAGTAATACAAAGTATTTCCCATTTTACTTGTTCCCTTCTCTAAAGCTTTCTTTAGGTGTCTAGATCGTTGAGTGTTCGAGCAAGACTGACTTAGTCGAGACTAAGTGCCGCAAGGAAGAACCTTTTAGAGACAAGTCCGTGACATAAAGCATCACAACAACAACAGGTTTATCCACCACCGAAGCAACCACCTCACCTTAATAATGGTGTTGCTGCCTCATCTTTGGACCCTTCTATGATTGAGTAATTTAAGAAATACTTATCTTTCCAGAATCATGCTATGACAAGTTCACCTGATAAATGTTTGTTAACATCATCACAAGCAAGAAATACGGAGTCTGAGTGGGATATGCAATAGGCAGTGGGGTTTGTTATGTCTGCCTGTCTGAATCTGAATTTGTCTGTCTGAATCTGCATCTGTTTGTTTGCATATGTCTGCATGAATCTGCTATGTCTGCATTTGTATGCCTAAATCTTCTCTTCGTCTACCTCTGTTCGGATCTGTCTGCCTGCCTTTATCGTTGGTTTTGTTTTTTATTAGGAGTTTTCTTGTGAAACTCTCAATGTAGCATTGTGAGTTTGCGGAGGAATGTTAGTTTAATAAGGGCTTTGGCCCGTTGGTTTAAGCCCGTTTATCTTCTAAGGCTCTCTTAGTTTTAGTAAGAAAACGATAAATGTAATGCAGTAGTTTAATGCAATCTGTTGTAGTTACGAAATGCGAAAGAAATATTATTATTTATCAATGCATTATTATTAGTTTCTTTGTTTCTACACTTTTAACTTTACTTTAAGACTTATCATTGTTCTTACTTGTCACTAGCTCTCCCCTCATTATAGTCATCACCATGAAGCTTGTCCCCTTTTGTACTAGGTGACTTGCTTTCCACCCAATTTTCCGATCTATATGAGACTTTTTCGGCATTGATTTGCAAAAGTAAAATTGGGTAATTAATGTATAAATATGATCATAGTTATCTACTAATTAATCGCCAGTGAATGATGTTTAAATGCTTTTGTTGTTGAATTGAAGACTTGAAGAGTTTGAAGTGTTTAGATAAGTTGCAGCAAACCCAAGACAGCGTATGAGACTACAAAATATTGTAATAAACGATTGTAACAAAAGAGGTGGATATGTACAAAATATATGTAGCTTTAGTTCGTTGTGGGATAACACGTTAAATTCAATAAGCTGGTATATTCATCAAAGGCTTTCGTATCATCTTTGTTTTAGGAGTTTCATATCAGCTTGAGCATTCTGTCTCCTACCGTTTTAACCGCAGGAGATTACTATTAGTCGGTATATATTTTATTATGGGCCTAATTATTGTTTACTTGATTTAGCCCCACTTCTAGAATATTTTTTAGTCATTATATATTGTAATTTTGTCATTAATGAAAAGACAACCATAATTATTTATTCCAACAACAACTAGGGATAATCATTTATAAATGTATCTAACTTGACATAGTTTTTAGTTTATGTAGCTAATAATTTTTTTGCAATTTCATATATTAAACTTTCAAATTTCGTCACTTTAAGGTATTATTTTACATCCACAACCGGTTTGTCATACATAATCAGTTGCTAAATGTCTTACAAGTTTATATAGTTAATTAGAAATCAGAAGCATTACAATGTTGTCATACATAATCAGTTGCTAAATGACTTACAAGTTTATATAGTTAATTAGAAATCAGAAGCATTACAAATTTACTTTTCCTTCACAATATAAAGGTGAAACTTTAGTAACATAGTGGCATATAAATACAAATATTCTTTGAAATGAAAGTATAAGATACAAGTAACCTTTCTTAATTCAGAAACTCAGTGAAAACTTTAATCACATGCGTTGCTTGTACAAAATAAAGCCTCAAACCAATAATTCTGGTAGGTGCTTTCATACACATAAGGAAAGAATAACATGCATGTCATGTTGGTCACAGTCTCAACTTGATTCGAAATTTCAAACGTTTTTTTTCTTTAGACGGCACCACATTTGAAATCCGACCCTCGAGTTAAACCACCCAAACGGGCAGGCCCGGGACCCGAACTACTAGGAGAGACCCGCGAAGGAAAACCCTTAGAACTCACGGCTTCACACTAGAAGGAAAACCTAGATTTTTTTGTCTCTTGCAAGACTTGAACTCTGAAAGGTTTTATGGATATTTAAATATATGTATGTCCGGATTCGAACTCGAGACTTCGGGATTGCACATATTACGTATGAGAGTTGATGTTAAATAATTAATATATAAAATGTTATTATTAATTATTTGTCACGAAATAAAACATAACGATAGTTAATATTTAACGTGGTTTGGTTAACGGTCGTTAAATGTAAACTAAAGGGACTAGAATTGAAATTAGAAGTCGGGAAAGATCTAGAACCCCTCTTGGGTTGATTAGGCCGATCGGTTGGGTTCCAAACCCAATCCCTCTCAAACTTGGTCACCAAGTTAAGTTACCTATAAATACAAATCAATGTATTCATTCACAACTTAATCTTGGATCACTAATAACTTAATTTCTCTTCTCCTCTCCTCTCTCTTTTGCTTGGCCGATTGGTACAACCCCCCTCCTCAAGGGATCGATTTTTCCAAGCTCAAGAAACAAGCGTTTGGTTTTATTTGTGATTCAAGAACCTAGCTTTTCACATCAAATCGCTATTAGTACGTGTGTACAAGAACGAAGAACAAGTGCATTTGTGCTTGTGAATTCCTTGGTGGTCGACTTCTTTGTGGTCGAATTGTATAAACCCTAAAGTTAGGGTTTTGGTTTTGTTCTTGTTCTAACATCGTTTGTTTTACTTGAATTGCTAAAAGGTACGCACTTTCTGTTCGCATATTGAATATGGTTCCAACTAAGAAGGTTGATAAGACTTCTTATGAAGTGTGGTATGGGAAAGCTCCCAACTTGTCTTACTTAAAGGTCTGGGGTTGTGAGGCGTTTATTAAACGTGACTCTGCTGATAAGCTGCAACAAAGATCTGTTAAGTGTATCTTCGTAGGATACCCAAAGGAAACTATGGGTTACTACTTTTACTTTCCACCTGAAAACAAAGTAATTGTTGCTAGGTATGGAGACTTTCTTGAAAAGGATCTCATATCTCATGAATTCAGTGGGAGAGTTTATGATCTGGAAGATGATCAAGAAGATACAATACCTTCTGAAAACACTAGCCAACCTCAAGTTGAACCTGAAAGTCTGGGCGTTCCACCTGAAGTTGAAGTGGTTCCCATTCGTAGATCCGCAAGGGCTACGCGTGCACCTGAGCGTCTATGTCTCAACGTAGAAGCTGAGAAAAATTTGTTAGGGGATCTTGGTGAACCTGCTAACTATAAAGCTGCCATGATAAGTCCTGAAAAGGAAAAATGGCGAGTTGCAATGAATGGAGAAATGCAATCCATGAAAGATAATGAAGTTTGGATAGAGGTTGACTTACCTCCAAATGCTAAGGTAGTTGGAAGTAAGTGGCTCTATAAGATAAAGACTGACATGCATGGCAATGCACACACCTATAAAGCTCGTCTTGTAGCTCAAGGGTATACTCAAACCTTTGAGATAGACTACGAGGAGACATTTTCTCCTGTAGCAGACATTAGAGCTATTAGGATTCTTATAGCCATAGCTGCGTACTATGACTATGAGATATGGCAAATGGATGTCAAAACTGCCTTCTTAAACGGTCGCCTAGATGAGGACATCTATATGGCACAGCCTAAAGGGTTTGTGAATCCAAAATTTCCGAAGCGTGTATGCAAACTTCAAAGATCCATTTATGGATTGAAGCAAACATCAAGGCAATGGAACAAGAAGTTTGATGAAGAAATCAAGAAATTTGGTTTCACTCAAAATCTTGATGAGCCATGTGTGTATCACAAAGCTAGTGGGAGTAATGTTATTTTCCTTATCTTATATGTTGATGACATATTGATCATGGGAAAAGACATTCCAAGTTTGTAAGATGTAAAGTCTTATCTTGGAAAGTGCTTTTCTATGAAGGATTTAGGGGATGCAGCATTTATTCTGGGAATCAAGATCTACAGAGATAGATCAAGGCCGTTAATTGGACTAAGCCAAAGTGCTTACATTGATAAAATATTGAAGAGATTCAATATGCAAGATTCCAAGAAGGGATATTTGCCGATGCAAGTTGAACATGGCTTAAGTAAGAAACTATGCGCGTCAACACCTGAAGAGGTAGCACACATGAAGAAAGTTCCTTATGCTTCGGCTGTAGGATCTATCATGTATGCTGTAAGATATACAAGGCCTGATGTGGCATTTGCACAGAATATCACCAGTCGGTATCAACAGAACCCAGGTGTGAAGCACTGGCAAGCTGTTAAGAACATTCTTAAGTATCTAAGGGATACTAAAGAAATGTTTCTAGTGTATGGAGGAAATCCAGATGCAGAACTTGATGTTACAAGTTTTTGCGATGCGTCATTCCAAACTGATAAAGATGATACGAAGTCTCAGACGGGTTATGTCTTTATCATTAATGGAGGAGCAGTTGACTGGAAGAGCAAGAAGCAAACAACGGTTGCGATGTCTATTACAGAAGCTGAGTACATAGCTGCTTCAGAAGCTGCGATGGAAGCTGTTTGGATTAGGAAATTCATTTCGGGACTCGGAGTAATGCCCTCAATTGAATTACCTTTAAATGTGTATTCTGACAACTCTGCTGCAATAACATTTGCCAATGAGCCTGGAGTCATGAAGGGCGCCAGACATTTTCCTCGTCGATATCACTATGTTCGAGAACAAGTCGAAATAGGTGAAATCAATCTACTCAAAGTTCATACAGATGAAAATCTAGCTGATCCCTTTACGAAGCCTTTGCCAAAAGAAAAGCTTACTGACCATGTTGATGGGATAGGACTTCATTTAGCTAGTAGTTTCATGCAGATCTGTGATTAGTATTTGGATAAAGGATGTTATGAACAAATATTACTTTAATGAAATAAAATAGTTGTTTATGTTTATTTTTCATTTACTTAATATTATATCCTATATTTGCATGTTTAATCCGTGAATAACTCATGTTATTCTAAATAGTCCGTTGTCAATCAATGATGTGGGAATGTCATTGAATTAAGAGAAATCTGAATTTTGGTAGAATATATTTTTTAAGTATATTGATGCGTGAGACATACCAGATTCACATGATATTCAATGAATTGAATATAGGACTTATCCCAACTTTACATGATGATACTTTATGGATCTTTGTCATTAAGTATATCATGAAGTGTTTATCCTCAGACTTGAGATACCAGATAACTGATATGAATGTAGTGCATTTGTGTAAGATAGTCTAACGCTATCCGTAACTGGTAGTTATAAGGGCTATTTTCAGAAGTGTTACAAAGTTCATGAGTTATGTTTGTAGTCAAGAGAATTTGTTCCTTTGAATTTGTTTAAAAGCATAATACTATATTTGGGCCCCTCGTAGGGTTGACAAGATGTTTGTATGGCCATACCCAAGATCTATCTGGAATATGTTCAGATGATTTGGTAATCTTGTTCAATCGAATACAACGAGAAACAAAATATTAAATTATGAAATGACTTGATCCATATTCATAGTTAATGTAGTATTAGCAACAAAAGGATAAGTAAAAATGATGAATCATTAAATGGTTTTTCCAAGAAACCATACTCGATTTGATCTGGGGGCATTGGCGTATTAGGCTAGACTAAACCAATGTCATTACTATATTTAGTAATATCTAAGTGGGAGTTGAAAGGTTTTATGGATATTTAAATATATGTATGTCCGGATTCGAACTCGAGACTTCGGGATTGCACACATTACGTATGAGAGTTGATGTTAAATAATTAATATATAAAATGTTATTATTAATTATTTGTCACAAAATAAAACATAACGATAGTTAATATTTAACGGGGTTTGGTTAACGGTCGTTAAATGTAAACTAAAGGGACTAGAATTGAAATTAGAAGTCGGGAAAGATCTAGAACCCCTCTTGGGTTGATTAGGCCGATCGGTTGGGTTCCAAACCCAATCCCTCTCAAACTTGGTCACCAAGTTAAGTTACCTATAAATACAAATCAATGTATTCATTCACAACTTAATCTTGGATCACCAATAACCTAATTTCTCTTCTCCTCTCTGGCCTCTCTCTTTTGCTTGGCCGATTGGTACAACCCCCCTCCTCAAGGGGTCGATTTTTCCAAGCTCAAGAAACAAGTGTTTGGTTTTATTTGTGATTCAAGAACATAGCTTTTCACATCAAATCGTTATTAGTACGTGTGTACAAGAACGAAGAACAAGTGCATTTGTGCTTGTGAATTCCTTGGTGGTCGACTTCTTTGTTGTCGAATTGTATAAACCCTAAAGTTAGGGTTTTGGTTTTGTTCTTGTTCTAACATCGTTTGTTTTACTTGAATTGCTAAAAGGTACGCACTTTCTTGTTCGGTTAATTACTTACATGTATTATTCCTATTTACTTCCGCTGCATGCTTTGATGATGTTTACTTGCTTTTATAATTTGTTATGATTAGTATATTCCAACAAACTCTGGGTAAAACCTTCCTCAAACTCCAGAAGGAGCCCAGGTGACCAACTGAGCAAAGCCAGTTGGTTGTGTTTCTTGTTAGTTTGTATATTGCTTGTTTTACAAGGTTTTAGTAATTTATTTTTTTAACTTCTCCACAAAAATGATGTTTTTCACTTTTTACAAGAAAAATATGTATTTCGTTACAGTTTTACAAGAAAAATATTTGTGTTTAAAACCCCCCAAAAATATATATCTGTGTTACTTGGTTTAAAAGACGATGTTATAGTTGACTGTCGTGTCAGTAACTCTGGCTATTGGCTAAGGGTAAAATCGGCAAATGGATGAGGTTTTTCTTATTTAAGTTACCCGAGAAGGGCCTTTTTTCTGAATCAGTTGTACGCAACCTCATCGAATTAATCCTAGAACGTTTCTGACCCTTCCATTGTCACCCCAAATGTACACCTCTTTACACAAGATTAAAAACTTAAGTCAAACTGCTTTTTAATAAAAAAAAAAATCGAACTGCATCTGTAGCATCATCCAATATATTTGAACTATCAAGACCAAGTCACTAACCCTTATAAGTTTTATGGACAATATTCTCATAAAACTCACCCGACCTTGTATCATTCAAATAAGAAGACAAGCTCATGCTACCCACTCAGACAAGTTAATAATTATTTGATGAGATTCAGATCGCTAAACACCGTAAAACCAGTTCAAGGGTAAAATGAGCCTAAAAGAAAAGTGACCAAAAAAAGGTATATTGTATGTAATCTGGCTTTTACGATACGATATCGTACTTTATTTCGACTATTAAGATATATTTTACATTATTACCTTCAAGTTGCCAATTTGCTTTTAAAAACCAGGCCATAAAAAGTCTAGTGGTGAGCAGAAAATCGGATGGAAAGCAAGTGACAAGCACCAACGACACGGAAATGATATAACAAGATCGAGACATGACAACAAGTAAAGCTAACTTACAGATAAGGTGCAAAACAAGTAGAACCCTTTTATAATTTTGCATTAGAATAACAAATAGTACTACTTTTCAACAAGGAAATTAACAAGTGATGTTAGATAATGTAAACTTAAGATAGTCTGAACAAGGCAAAACAATAGGAATATCAGCTACTCTATTGATAGCTCTTTTAAAAGATAAATTGAAAGTTATCTATTACCAACCGAACTTGGGCATTATACTTGCAGCTTTGAATTGCTGATTAAACCAGTTTTTCTACTTCGACATTCCGATCAAAGTATGAGTAAGGTCTAGTAAGTATAGTATCACATAGCTCGTTAGCTAGTAAATATATAGGAGGATCACGTATGATAAAATTGCCTGACATTTGATGCTCATAAACACATTCAGGTTGATTTTCTATAGTCTTTTTGACCAGTTAGCTGTTTTAAATTGGTCATTCTCCCATCCTACTAGATGAAATACCTCCATAGAATGTATAAGGACACCTCTTTAGGTTTTTACAAAGAAGACGGACATGGCATCAAATGCTAGTCATGGTAATAATTGTTGGAATTATATAACATGACAATCATATATAAAACACATAAAACATCAAAGAAACATGCGGAAGTGTATAGGAACGTATAATGAATAATTAACTAACATAAACATAAAGTATGCGTACCTTTTTTATTCTAGCCAAACAAGAATCAATTCCACAAAACTAGCAATTAAAATGAACCCTAATTAGGAATTACCCCTTACCGTTTTGTAATTCAATCCAAGATACTAACAATAGCGTGTTAGTACCACGTTCTTGTACACACGGTTTAATTTACACAAAACATTTGTTAAGGAAAAACAAAAGTGATCGACCCATTAGGGTATGTGGCCGATCGTTTGGACTAAAAAAACACATAAACAATTTTAGGTTTTAGGTTTAGGTGTACAAGAGATAATTTACAAAGATCCTAGGCCTTGTATATATATACCTAAAGAAACTTAGAGTCCAAGTTAGGGTTGAATTGGTTTATGGAAACCCACAAGGTTTCTAGAACCTACTTGACATCTAATTTCATATTTAGTCATTCCTTTAACATTTAACAATCGTTAGTCCATTACATTTAATTACTTGACGTTCGTTATGCGTTTCGTGTAAATAATAACTAAATATAATATTTTACATTTAATTATTATAACTTTAATTCTCATACGTAAAGTGTGCAATCCCGTGGTCTCGAGTTCGATCCTAACTCATGACTACTAATTTATATCCATAAAACTAACAGCTCCCACTTGGATATATCTTAATAGTGTGATCACATCGGTTAGTGTCTAGCAACACTTTGATGCCTCTAGCACGACTAGAGTAAGGCTCCTGGAAAAACCTTTTAATGATTTCTCATTATTATTATCCTTTTATTTCTGATACCATGTTAAATAAATATATGGATTTAAGTCATTCTTTATTCAACCATTCTGTTTCTCGTTGTAAGTGATTGAGCAAGATTACCAAATCTTCTGAACATATTCAGGGGAGATTTTGGGTGTGGCCGCACAAACATCTGGTCAACCCTACGAGGAGCCCAACATTATTAAACTCCAACCAAATTTGAAGGAACAAATTCTATCTTGACTACGAGACTAACCCACAAACCTTGCAACACATCTGGAAACAACCTTTATGACTACCACTTACGTATAGCGTTAAGTTGTTCCACAGAAGTGCACTACATTCATGACACTTATCTGGTATCTCAAGTCTGGGGATAACTATTCATGATTTACTTAATAACAATATCAATAAAGTAAAATCATGTAGTTGAGATAAGTCCTATATTTAATTTATTGAATATCATCTGAAATTGGTATGCTTTCTCATCAATATATTTTTAAGTATATTCTACCAAATCACTCAGATTTGTCTTAATTTTAACGATACTCCCATATCATTAATTGACAACGGACGATTTAGAATAAATAAATTTATTCATGGATTAAACATGCAAATATAAGATACAATATATTATAAAATCAAACATACCAAGTATTTTTATTTATTATAGTAATTGTTTAACATCCTTTATCCAAATACTAAATAGATCAATGCATGAAAATTCCAGTTGGTGAATTATGCCTCAGGTAATGACAATCATACTTGTTGACAAGACATAAATCAACCATGTTGATCTATCGTAATTTTGAGAATACTTATTTCAAGAATTCAATTGATGAAATCCTTGTATGTGTGCATTCACCAATCCACATAATAATTCATAAAGTGTGTGACATCCTCTATCACCAATTTATGACAATTTAAACTTTCAAATATTTTAAAGTTTTAAGTATTCTTATTCTTTAATGTATAATGCAACTGTACTGTTAGTAGCACAACTAGTTCACATGGCCATTAACAATGATGAAATCCACCATGACTAGTATTGAGTGTCATCTCAATTAAACCAACATCATTGTATACAAACAACAATATGCTCATTAAAACTCCATAAACTTTAATATCTTATTGTGTAATGTTTGATGTCTTCCAAACTTTCAAGTTTGTAGCTAATGACAATTTGCATAACAATTGACAATATTGTTCATCCATAGAATCTATGAGCAATTTCAGGCTGAGGATGTAATTCTATTACAATATTCATTACACAAGTTATCTAATAACTTTTAGTTAGATATCAATGTTGTCAAATCACTTCTTGTTCAAGAATGATACAACAATTTTAATACACAACATGATATACATGATGAATCTACAGGTCAAACTTAGATTTTATTCATGTTCTATCTTGTCAAAAGATATTTATCCATTTCCCAAATGATATATCATGTTTTATTAGAATCATTTATTTTACTGCACTTGTTAATTAATAATAAACATATATTCCAAGGTTGTATGTTTTAATTCTTAAATCTTACAAGTGAAGTTTCATTCCAATATAAGACTTAACATTTAGCTTACAAGGAATGTTACTTCCTATATGTTATACAACATATAAGATTTAAAACCTTAACATAATACTCACACAAGCTTTCAGAAATACTTAAAATTTATCTTATTTCAATTATAAATCAAAACTAGGATTTAATAATTAAACATAAGAATAATTTCATAGATGCATGCATTTATCCATTCATGAATTATTACACTTCGTACACTTCCAAAGATTATACGAATTCAAAAAACGTTTCGATTACTTATCGTCCTCGCTCAAGTAATTTCTCAAGAAAGAGTTTTGATATTCCATTGTCATATTTCATATTAATGAAAACAAGTATGACAATTATCATCTTTATATATTTAATGTGTCTAGGAAAGAATATTCAATCATATTCAATTTCTTAAGTATGATAAATAATCTTGTTATAAGACAAGCATTAAACTTGTGTACAACTACACAGAGATTTAAACCACTAGAGTTTTCTATCTTTTTGAAGAAACTTATCTTCATTTTCTAGTCTAACTATTAAGATAAACCAAATTTAGAAAATTGATTATCTTTATTGACAACATCTTTAACATTCATAGTATGAGTAATTTACCCAATTCAATATTTGGTAATCCATCATAATGATTATCAGGTTTACTATAATCCTGTAACTCATGTTCTTCTCAGCATATAAATCAAATATCTGAGATATCCTTGCAGATCTATGAATGAAAATTCCACCATCTTGAGTGTGGAAAACTAGAAGGGGGGTTGAATAGTTTTGCCGATTTTAAGTTAGTTTCAAAAACTTTAGATTCGTTAATATGTGAGATCTTATGGATGTAGAGAAAGTATAGATCTAATGATAAAGCAAGTAAATAAAGTAAAGGAAAGGGATAGAAAAGACACAAACGATGTATAGTGGTTCGGCTACAAGGACACCTTCCTTGCCCTACTCCACTCTCCGAGTCACCTACTCGAGAGTTCAAGCACTATGTCAACAAACTCCTTCACTTGGCGGAGAAGCCTTCACAATGTTGCTTACACCTTTTTCCGGTACAAAGCTAGATACCGAGTCCGTAACACGGTGGACCAAACTAACACGACTATTACACAACAAATATGTGAAATATCAAATACAAGATCTTCGCTACAGAAATTTTGCGGAGTGACAAATCAATCAAGGACCCCTTGCTTGGATGACTTGTAGAATGCTCATGATCTCGCCTTAGAGAGACCTATATGAGGATCACAATAGAAAGAAAGAAGAACAACTCTCTAGATCAAGTGATCTATATGTTAGAAGAGAATGAGAGTGTTTGAGAGATTTCGTAAGAAGAGGGGTTGAGTTAGAATGAAGAAATGGCTCTCTATTTATAGGCAAAATCTTCCACTGTTCCTCGGATCCCACGGATCCCTCCCACTTGGGATCCGTCTAGTGTAATCCTAGGGATCCATGGGACGCTCCTCTTTGCCCATGGGTTTTTTGGTTATGGGTTGGTCCATGGGTTTTCTTCAGATTCAATGTATCTAAGTATACATTGTATCTAGCCAACTTGGGTATGGGTTATGATCCATGGGTTATGGTTTTTACCCATCATAATAAACTATTACAACAAATGTTTAATTACTACATTTTTGTATTTAAATGGCTATATGTAAATGCTTTACAAAAATAACATGTATCCTTATAATTATACTTAAGATAACATTATATTTGTTATCAACAAAACACAAAGAGATTGCAAAATATTAATAAATGTTTTTACGGTTTATTTGTATTAACAATCTCCCCCTTTTTGTTGATGATAAAACATAATGTTATGATGAGTAAAACTTAAGAATAGATGTAAGTTTTGAAAGCCCCTAAGTTTTACTTCTTCTCCCCCTTTTTGTCGAAACAAAAAGTTAACTCTTGGAAGAAATAAACATAAAAGTGTGGAAAAATTAGTCCACGTATGGCTAACTCCCCCTAGTTTTGGGGCGTCAAGTGAAGAAAAAAAAAACCTACAAAAAGAAACGTTAGTAACATGCTTAAATAGTCTTGTGATTGCCGAGAATCAAGATTATGAGCCAAGGTATGTAAACAAGGCCTTGTAATAAAAACAACAAATTGTAGTGGTATTTATGCCACCTACAAGCATGTAAAAATAAGAACAAGACCTGTTCTTGAAAATGACTTCAAAAGAAAAAGTACTAAAAATAGAAAATAGTAGTAGTGATTCCTTCCATGCTTGCATAAGGTTATGGATGGAGGTTTGGATGAGTAATGGTATTGATGCGATCAAGGATGAGGTTGAGTATGAATCGCATTTCTTCCCTAACTTCTATTGCAATTTCCCTAATGGATTGGCAATGTTCACAATGTAGGTGATGTGGGTAATGAGTACGGAAATCTTCCGGTTTGTTTTGATTTGTGAATTGCGGAAGTTGTGGTGGAAAAATAGGAAAATACGGATCAAAGTCCGGAATGATTGGAAGTTGTGGTGGAAAAGAACCTAGATTTTCTTGTAGTTTAATGGGAGCTAAAGGTGGTGATGTTTCAAGATCATTGAATATTGTGTTTGGAGAAGTTGGAGGTGTCAAAAAGGCTAATTCTTTTTGCTTTGGTTGTGGAGATCTTGTTAGAGTCGTAAGGAGTTCCAAAAGAGTGATTTTAGGTGGTGAATGATTTGGTGATGAAGTTGGTGTACTCGTTGGTGATGAGGGAAGTGCTATAATGGAAGCATCTTATGGTGAGTTAGTTGATGGTGATGAGCCATATGATGGTTTTCCTAAGCAACAAGATCGGATGTTAATCCGTGCGGATATCCTAGAGTTTGATTTTGGTATTTTGGAAGGTGGAAGTACAAAGGTTTGAGTTTCATGGAGATGATTGTTTGTACTAGGTGATTCATCTAAAGGGTTTGTGGATGACATGGTGTATTGTGTTTGTGAGGATGAGATGGATTATGCAAGCATTTTGGGAGTTCTATATATAGAAAAACAAAGCATTGTAATGAATGCTTGACCCAAAAAGTGGATTAAAATCTAATGATTAGATATGAATTTAAGGCATGTGATCATGAGAACACAAGCATTAAAGAGCATACTCCCAAAAATAAAATAAATGTGGATTTTTCATCCAAAGTGAGAAAAATAGAAGGTAAAAACAGCTTCTGTCTCACGGATCCCACGGATCCTTCCCTTGAGGGATCCGCCCAGCATGAAAGCTAGGATCCATGGGTCTGGTGATTCTGGCAGCACAAAATTTTTCCTTTTGGAAATATTTTTGCCTAGTGTGTGCCTATATGCAAACTATTTGGAGTTGCGGTTATCTCGACCCCTAAAAAGAAAAAGAAAAGTAAAGTAGAAGTAGAAAAGCATCCTATTGAGATAACTCGAAAACACATATTTAGTACATGAGTACGTAATTTAGTGTTATCAATGCTCCTAATTCATTATTGCTGAAATGAATGTACCCGAAAACACATATTAGTTATGTGTCCCCTTTAGCATTCGAAAGACATCAGATGCAATGAAAACGGGTTTTTAATTTGTATTAATAATGAAAAAGCGATTTGTCATAGACGTGAGAAATTGCTTTTGTGAAATTGATACGGGAAGGTATCATTCTTTTTAGAAAACATTTTGAAAAGAGGTTTTCTTTGAAAATGTGTATGTAGTTATGTGTTTGCAAAAAATTTAAGAAAGATATAAGTGGAAAACTTATCTTGGGTTTTGAAAATTCCCGTATTGTTTGTGAGTTGTGCGTGAAATAGAGATCCGAGACTCAGAAAGAAGAAGGCTAGTGTTTACATTCCTTGTAGAGTCAAAATAAGTTACGATGTTTGTTCCATTAGACCAAGACCAAGACGAAGTAGGTTGAATTGTTCCCGCTTCAACGGTTTGGTGAGGACGTCGGCTATGTTGTCTTCGGATGCTACCTTGTCAATAGAGATGTTCCCCTTTTGAACATTGTCTCTTAAGAAGTGATGACGAATCTCTATATACTTTGTGTGAGAATGCAATACCGGATTCTTGCTTAAGTCGATGGCACCTTTGTTATCACATAGGATGGCTATGTCGCTTAGATGAATGTCGTAGTCGACTAACACTTGTTTCATCCATAGTGCTTGTTGGCATGCTTTGCCGGCGGAGACGTACTCGGCTTCGGTTGTTGATATTGCTAGTGCCGTTTGTTTCTTAGAAAACCAAAATGTTAAACAACATCCCATGAAAGTACATACCCCACTTGTACTTTTTCTATCAACGTAATCACCTGCATGGTCAGAATCTGCATATACAATTGTTTCTACTCCCGTGCCCTTAAGATACCATAATCCTAATTGTGTTGTACCCTTAATGTATCTAAATATCCTTTTTACGGCTTCTAGGTGTGATGTTTTAGGGTCTTCTTGAAACCTAGCACATAAGCAAACACTAAACATGATATCCGGCCTACTTGCCGTGAGGTAGAGAAGACTACCTATCATGCCAAGATATTTAGTATTATCTACGGATTCACCGTCTTCATCTTTTGTGAGTTTGGTGTCGGATGAGATTGGTGTCCTAATTGGTTTCGACTCTTCTAGACCGAATTTCTTTAACATCTCCTTTATGTATTTAGATTGATTAAAGAAGATACCATCTTCTACCTGTTTGATTTGTAGACCAAGAAAGAAACTAAGTTCTCCCATCATACTCATCTCGAACTCGTCATGCATGATTTTAGAGAAATCATCACACATGTCTTACAAGTGGATCTGAATATAATATCATCTACATATATTTGCACTATGATTATATGTGACTCTCTTTTCTTAGTAAAAAGTGTGTTGTCAATTAACCCCATGGTATAGTTGTGTTTAATTAAAAATGACTTGAGTCTATCATACCAAGCTTTTGGAGCTTGTTTAAGACCGTAAAGGGCTTTCTTTAATTTATACACATGTTTGGGTTTTTCCAAATCGATGAAGCCCGGAGGTTGAGCTACATATACTTCTTCATTAATGAAACCATTTAGAAAAGCGCTTTTGACATCCATTTGATAAAGCTTTAGATCATTAGCACAAGCATACGCAAGAAGTATTCTTATAGACTCTAATCTAGCCACGGGGGCATAGGTCTCATCAAAGTCTATTCCTTCTTGTTGGTTATACCCTTGGGCAACGAGTCTAGCCTTGTTCCTAGACACTACTTCGTTTGCATCTAATTTGTTTTTATAAACCCATTTGGTTCCTATTATGGTTTGATTACTAGGTGGAGAGACAAGTGTCCAAACATCATTAGAAATGAATTGATTTAGTTCTTCTTGCATAGCCATTACCCAACTCTCATCATTTATGGCTTCTTGTGTATTCTTAGGTTCTATGGTTGAAACGAAACAAAAAAAGCTACTTTGGTTTTGAACTTGAGACCTTAATGTTCGTTCGTTTAGCTTTCCTATGACTTTATCTACTGGGTGATCTTTATATTCTTTAATGTTTATGACTTCATCATTTAAAGATTCTTCTTCTTATTTATCTTTTTCTTTATTACTATAGCTTCACTTTCTATAATCTCGTCATCGACAAGAGGTGGAGAGGGTTTGGGTGGACTTTCATCAAATTTTATATTTAATGACTCTTCTACCTTCATTGTTTCTTTGTTTAATATGACGTAAGCTTTACTATTTGGAGAGTAACCTAGAAAGATACCTTCGGTTGATTTAGGATCAAATTTTGTAAGGTAATCTTTAGTGTTAAGAATAAAACATTTGCTTCCAAAGACTCTAAAGTGATTTAACGTAGGCTTTTTGCCTTGGAGTAACTCATATGGAGTTTTACCTAAGATTGGTCTAATTAAGACTCGATTGAGTATGTACGTTGAAGTATCAACGACATTACACCAAAACTTTTGAGGTATGGATTGTTCATTAAGCATGGTTCGACTCATTTCTTGTAGGGTTCTATTCTTCCTTTCTACTACCCCATTCGATTGTGGAGTACGTGGAGCCGAGAAGTTGTGAGTAATACCATTAGCGTCACAAAAAGCTCCAAATTGCACTTCATTATCGAATTCCCTACCATGATCCGTCGTAATAGACACTATAGGACTTCCTAGTTGTCTTTGGATCTTTTTGCTTAATATTTCAAAATAATTAAAGGTTTCCGTTTTGTTCTTTAAAAATTTTGTCCATGTATACCTAGAGTAATCATCCACTATGACCAAAGTGTAGTAGTTGCCTCCATAACTTTGGATAGCGGATGGACCAAATAAATCCATATGTAGTAATTCTAGACACCTAGTTGTAGACACTATATTTTTAGCTTTATGACTAGAATGAGCTTGTTTTCCTACATTACAAGCATCACAAAAGTGATGTTCATATTTTAACTTAGGTAGATCTCTTACTAGATCTTTGGATGATAGCGATTGAAGAAGTTGCATGTTGGCGTGACCCAATCATTGATGCCATAAGGTCGAAGTATCATCCATAGAGGTAAGACATAGTTTGTCTTTAGGTTCATTACCGATTTTAATGACATAGACTCCATGTTTCATAATTCCTTTTCCTATGGTTATGGCATTCTTTAATATCTCACTACCGGTTTCGGTAAAAAGTACATTGCACTTTTTATCACATATTTTTCCTATACTTAAGAGGTTAAAGTTTAGGTTTTCTACGTGACACACATCGTTAATGGTTAGAGATTTGTTAGAAATCATACCTTTACCGATGATTCTACTTTTGCTATTTCCAAACACCACATTACCTCCATTGAAGGATTCATATGTGGAAAATAGATCTCTATTGCCGGTCATGTGCCTCGTGCACCCGCTATCCTTGACCCATTCATCCGGGTCTAGGTCGACCTTTAAGCATACCTAAGACAATAATAAACTCAAAAGTTTGGTCCCCATTTGTTCATGGGTCCATTAGTGTTAAACATCCCATTCATGTTAGACATGTATGGATAAGATGAGTATGCATTCCATGGAGCAAAGTTTTGAAAAGAAAAACATTTTTCATATTTGGGTTCCATCCCATTTGATGGTTACTTCTTGGATAAACGTTATTAGGTCTCCTAGATGGATTATGTTTTGAAAAAGATGGAGCTTTGTTTCTTGTAAAAGTAGGATTATATTTTGGAGGTGGTTGTCTAGTGGTGACATGAGTTGGTTTCTTCCTATTAACGATAACAAACTCAGTTCTAGGTGAAGAAGCTACGTTATTACCACTGTTTTCTACAGCAGATCCACGGATCCATGTTTGTACACTAGCCGGTTCCCTTTTTAAGGGGTCCGTGGGATCCGCCACAACAGTGGCTGGTTTTTCTAGTGCCTTAACAAATTTTGTTTCTTTACTTTCACTAGTTGATGGATCAAGTTGTTGAACACCCAAACCTTTTTGGTTGTTACCGGCTTTAACACCATCTAATATCGTATCTAAAGTGTTTGTACTCATTCTAGCAATTTTAGAATCTAGATGATCAACTAGTGTTTAAAGTTGAACGCAAAGTTCACATTCACCACTTGCTATTTTACCCTTTTCTAAATGTTTTAGTTTTGCTTTTAATCCTATGACTTCTTTATCTAAACGTTGGTTTTGACTCTTTAAAAGCTTGTTTTTGTTAATTAGTTTTAAGCTAATATTGCATAGTTTGTCATATTCATTATGCAATGAGTCGTCATCAAGTGATGAACTACTATAGTATTCGTGACATACCTCGTCATTTGTCATGAGACAAATTTCTTCGTCCTCCTTTTCGCTCATTCCCCACGTGCCGCTCACGAACGCCTTTTGATCATCCTGTTTGGGACACTTACTAATTAAGTGGTTTGGGTCCCCACATTTAAAGCAAGTACGATAATCCTTTGGCTTCTCGTCCTCTTTGCTTTTCCGAAAGCCTTTCTTATCGTCATACGGTTGTTTGACGTATCTTCCCTTTCTTCTAAAGAATTTTTTCAAGTCCCTTACCGCCATAGCGTACTCCTCGTCGTCACTACTCGAGGAGGAGTTCTCTTCATCGCTTCAAGCCTTTTTGGCTTTAAGGGCAAGAGATTTGTGTTTCTCTTTCACCTTTGAGGCTTCAGAGTCTTTAGCAAGGACAAGCTCGTAAACTTTTAGGTTGCCTATAAGTTCATAGAGAGTGAGGATTGTCAAATCTTTTGACTCTTCGATCGCCGTCACCTTGGATCTCCACTTCGATGGAAGTGCCCTTAGATATCTCCTAACATGGTTACGGCTAGAAAAAGATTCATCAAGTGCTTGTAAAGATGTAATAATAGTATTAAAGTTAGCAAATGAATGATCTATAGTTTCCTCATCCGATATTGAAAATTGTTCATATTGTTGAACAAATAAATCAATTTTATTATTTTTAACTTGTTGGTTGCCTTGATGAGTTACAACTAAAGAATTTCAAATTTCTTTAGAGGTTTTAAGCATAAAAATTCTTTCGAATTCCTTTTTCGGTAAAGCATTATATAAAAGCATTTTTGCTTCACTATTTTTAGAAAGCATTTTCTTCAATTCATCATTTAGTTTATCATGAGGTATGTTAACTACATTCCCTTTATCATCTTTTGAGGTAGCCTCAAAATCGCCTTCAACAATAATGTACCAAAGATCAATATCTTTAGATTTCTCATATGTTTCGAATCTATTTTTTCAATATATAAAACCATTAGTTTCAAGTAGTGGTGGTCGTTGCATAGATTGCCATTCCTTATAATTTTCAGAACCCATAGTGATCGAAAAGTTTTTAAAATACAATTTTACTTTAAAACTTTTATAAACTTAGCTCTTGATGCCAATTGTGGAAAACTAGAGGGGGGGGGGGTTGAATAGTTTTGCCGATTTTAAGTTAGTTTCAAAAACTTTAGATTCGTTAATATGTGAGATCTTATGGATGTAGAGAAAGTATAGATCTAATGATAAAGCAAGTAAATAAAGTAAAGGAAATGGATAAAAAAGACACAACCGATGTATAGTGGTTCGGCTACAAGGACACCTTCCCTGCCCTACTCCACTCCCCGAGTCACCTACTCGAGAGTTCAAGCACTATGTCAACAAACTCCTTCACTTGGCGGAGAAGCCTTCACAACGTTGCTTACACCTTTTTCCGGTACAAAGCTAGATACCGAGTCCGTAACACGGTGGACCAAACCAACACGACTATTACACAACAAATATGTGAAATATCAAATACAAGATCTTCGCTACAGAAATCTTGCGGAGTGACAAATCAATCAAGGACCCCTAGCTTGGATGACTTGTAGAATGCTCGTGATCTCGCCTTAGAGAAGGACCTATATGAGGATCACAATAGAAAGAAAGAAGAACAACTCTCTAGATCAAGTGATCTATATGTTAGAAGAGAATGAGAGTGTTTGAGAGATTTAGTAAGAAGAGGGGTTGAGTTAGAATGAAGAAATGGCTCTCTATTTATAGGAAAAATCTTTCACTGTTCCCCGGATCCCAAGGATCCCACGGATCCCTCCCACTTGGGATCCGTCTAGTGTAATCCTAGGGATCCGTGGGACGCTCCTCTTTGCCCATGGGTTTTTTGGTTATGGGTCATGGGTTATGGGTTGGTCCATGGGTTTTCTTTAGATTCAATGTATCTAAGTATACATTGTATCTAGCCAACTTGGGTATGGGTTATGATCCATGGGTTATGGTTTTTACCCATTCTAATAAACTATTACAACAGATGCTTAATTACTATATTTTTCTATTTAAATGGCTATATGTAAATGCTTTACAAAAATAACATGTATCCTTATAATTATACTTAAGATAACATTATATTTGTTATCAACAAAACACAAAGAGATCGCAAAATATTAATAAACGTTTTTAAGGTTTATTTGTATTAACATTGAGGTTAACATTTCATATCTAGTCTCATCATGATATTTACTAGTGTATTTAAGAAAATTATGTATCTTGTAATTTTATCTTTCAAGATAAAAAAAACTCTCACTTACCTTTTGTAATATATAGACTATCTATATATATTTAGCAATTAGAGCAAAACTACATTGTTCTCTTTTTGGGACATTACAAATACACATTGATAATTCCTAACTTTAGTTTGTTAATAACCTATTCATAAGTAGTTTAACAAATTCAGAATTTTCAATTTTAAAACTTAATGTGATTCATCACATTCCATAATAAAATGGTGTTTTATTAATCTTCTAGGTTGGAGTCATATTGAGTATATTCAATCCATACTCAATTTTTTAACCTTGTTACTTTTTAAGAAAAAAGTGATGGTTATCTTGAATCAAACAAATCAAATAGAGTTTGATTCTCCTAACAGAACATACCATCAACTTGTGGTATTCATTAGAATTAATATTCTAAGACAATCTAACAATATATAAGATAAACATATTCCTTTTGGCTTACCTATTTACCAACTAAGTCAACTTAATGGTATAATAGACTTTTCAAGCCAATTTCATGCTTTATAACACAAGTACTCTTTAACCAAGTTTCATATCCATGTCTCATCAAGAAAATATAAACTGTTATAATCCCATTATACGTTATAAATCATTGATCAACTCAATGACTTCTTGTATATGTATTAATTAAAAACATAACAAGTTAACGTCTTACTTTATTATAAGTCTTAAAAGACTTTATGTTTATGTCTTTACAATGAATCATAAACATATTTAACTAAAGTAATTATGAACACAACTCTTGGTTTCAATAGTAATTTCAAGTTAATTTATTTACTTTACAATAATTTAGGACTACATTATTTTTCATTTATGTCATTCCAAAATACATAAATAAACAAATTGAAGTAGTATTAGATTACTTCATTTATGTCATTCTAATAATACATAAATATCTAATTTGAAGTAGTCTTATATATCATTTTGACACATGTTCTAAATACTTGTCTAATTTAGAAACTGTAAATTTATTCTAGATACGATCCCACGTAACATGGAGATTTACTTTGTTGTTGCAATCTCGCCAAGTTCTCACATGACGTAAATTGCAACACCAAGTGTTTCTTGAATTAGATATGTACAAGTCATACTAGAACGTTAGTCTCTTACCTTGCAGTCAAGAGAATCCATTAAATCATATACCTATATGTTGTACCTTGCACACAACATAGATTTCTCCCACTTGTGCATGGAACAACATCATGTAGCAGATAAACAACACGACATGTGTTTGTTTATGTGACCAATATGATTGTGTCATTGATATTAGCATAACTAGTAGATGTAGAACAACTTCATTGTCTAATAAGGAAACGTACGTGACTATCCTTGAAAACATAAGTGTCTACAAGTGGAAAGTAATTATCTTAAGACATTCTAGAGATAATCTGGGTTACTACCAAGATGACAAAACTTGTAACTCCCACTAAATTAAAGATCATTACAATAATTCCTTATTCAGTAATAAGAACACAATGCTCCCACTGGATTTGACAACATTGTAAGTGTTTCATTAACCAGTGAGAGAAATTAGTATTTTGTTTACTTCCCTACACCTTTGAGAAAGTCCATACATAACAATTACTTATGTACTAAAAGAGTGTATTCTACTATGTAAATGATGAATTATCCATTAATGCTATTAACTTGAAAAATTGGGCATGCAATTTCTTTCTTAATAGTTCTACTATTCCAACAATTGTAAGTAGTACTTTTAAATGGTCAAAGCACAACAACTAGATAAAATATGCTAGTTTGTCTTTTACCAATTTTGCAGTAAATTAGTCTAGCTTCTAATTTAATAACTCAGAAAATATGCAATTTTCATAACTATTAAAATTTGCTTACAAGTTATGTATTTAGAATTTAGACAATTCTATCTGTCCTATCATACATTTCTCATTCATGAAAAGGAATAAGATTGAATCTCACTCTTTCTTATAAAAAGAGGACTAGGTTTATTTTTTTAGCAAAGTTGACTCTACCAAAAACCCTTACAGGTGTAGATCAATTTACCAATAAAAAATAACCTACGTTTACGGTTTGATGTTGCATTAATACATTTAAAGAATTAGCAAAATTCAATTTTAGTATTTTCGATAATTAAACTTTTCAAGAAAATAAAATAACCAAGATAATATTCATATAACCATAGAATTTTCTCGAAAACTAGGATCCAAATTATCATAGTTCCATTACATCAGTTGATCTGCTAGTAACGAAAGCACATAATAAGATAATCTGTTGAACAATAATTGGCAAACATTTTCCAATTCCTATATCATTATGGGATTTACATTTTCCAAAGGTATTGCAAATGTAAACATGTTTTATCCCATCTTGTGCCTTGACCCCAGGTCTCACTTACTACTCAATTTAAGTCGTCTAACTTAAAGAACTGCAAATATGTCCATGCAAGGTCTTACTTCACATGAAGATTTACCTTTCCATCACAATCTCGCCAAGTTCCCACATGTCGTAAATTGCAACTTCAAGTGTTCCTTTAACTAGATGGCACTAACTTAATTTTTCAAAGGGTACTAGTTTTGATTTTTGGTGTCAAATCAAATATGTACAAAGATGTCATGCATTTATCTTGTAGCATAAATTTTAATAAAAAACTTTTTATTAACCAATTCATAAAGATCAAATTATCAAAGTTTTGATTGAGGTATTGGTATCGCCAATCAATAAATTTACCTTTAATTATCGTCCAATATATCGTACTTTTGCATAAGTCCGTCAAAATTGGGTGAGCCGTTCTCACTATTTGTACCAAAATCATCAATCAATTAAACTTATTGAAAATTTTAACTCTTCAATAACAAATCAAATTTCACCATTGTTTAGTCCGATTTATTTTTCTATTCAAAATTACCCTTTGCTTAAAACTTGTCGCACATAATAAACAAACAAGTAAACAATAAAAAATAAATAACTAAAACAATGCACACATAATTAACAATTAATACATTCAAACAAGTAGTCACATGCAACTTATTTGATAAAACCTATTAATAATCAATATCTAGGTTAATTAATGTATTTATTAACTAGGGCTTTCACTTGCACAATTGAAAGTGAGCCACATATATCGACGAATCGATTGCATATGCCATAATTAAAATACACGACATTGCACATAATTGATTCATTAATATATTATTGGAGTCTTCCCCAATTCATGATTTATCAAAACATACATGTGATTAAAATAACTTAACAATTAAAAATTCAAGCAACCATCCATGACGAACATGCATGTATCATCATGGATATAACATAACAATTATTCAGGTAAGTCACAAGATCACATACAATTCCATGTCACATAACGCTTTATTCATGAATTTATCACGTAACAAATATATTAATTCTGGGTTTCGATATAGATAACATAATAATTAAATAAACCCTAAAACAATTTTTAAAAACAATCGACTAAAAAAAATTAGGGTATCGACTCATAAAAAAAATTTTGGTCGATCCAAAAAAAATTTAAAACCAAATTAGGGAAAAAACCCTAACCCTAAAGTTAAGGTTTACATAATCTAAACCAAAACCCTAAAAAAATCATATCAAACAACAAACAATATTCGTTTTTTACGTGTTTGGTAATTAATTACTCATTAAACAAGACTCGTGATGCCACTGTTGGAATTATATAACATGAAAATCATATATAAAACACATAAAACATCAAAGACACATGCGGAAGCGTATAGGAATGTATAATGAATAATAAACTAACATAAACATAAAGTATGTGTATCTTTTTTATTCTAGCCGAATAAGAATCAATTCCACAAAATTTGCAATTGAGATGAACCCTAATTAGGGTTTATAGGATTATAAGAATTACCCCTTACCGTTTTGTAATTCAATCCAAGATACTAACAATAGTGTGTTAGTACCACGTTCTTGTACACGCGTACTATTAACGAATTAAAGTAAATGCTAGTTTAATTAACACAAAACGTTTGTTAAGGAAAAAAAAGTGATCGACACCTTAGGGTTTGTGGCCGATCGTTTGGACTAAAAAACAAACAAACAATTTTAGGTTTTAGGTTTAGGTGTACAAGAGATAATTTACAAAGATCCTAGGCCTTGTATATATACATAAAGAAACTTAGAGTCCAAGTTAGGGTTTAATTGGTTTATGGAAACCCCCATCAATTCGGTTATGGAAACCCACAAGGTTTCTAGAACCTTGACATCTAATTTCATATTTAATCCTTCCTTTAACATTTAACGATCGTTAGTCCATTACATTTAATTACTTAATGTTCGTTATGCATTTCGTGTAAATAATAACTAAATATAACATTTTACATTTAATTATTATAACTTTAATTCTCATACGTAAAGTGTGCAATCCCGTGGTCTCGAGTTTGATCCTAACTCACGACTACTAATTTATATATATAAAACTAACAATAATGGCCTTATACGATCCTACTTGTTCAAAGTTTTATCAATGCGACTCCATACCTATCCACTCAACTTAAAGAAAACGCAGGGATAAGTCGTTTTGTGCACTGAAATTGGGGAATATGAGCGGACTTGTACATTGCCCATCGACAATAAACGCTATCTTACATCATGTGGATCCACATTCCATGTGAGTAACACGTTAGGATAACGTTGGCACCATATACTTATTGCTATTTATGGTGAACAAGATTGAATTATTGGAGTACCTTGTTAGTGGTGTTTATTTATGGAAAGGTTCTTGTTCATCTATAGGTTTGGTGGAACCTGATGAGATGCGCCTTAATTTCGAACCATTTGGATCAACTAGACTTATTATTGCACTACTACCTAATACTTAGCCAAAATATATATATTTAATTTCATTGTACTTCTGCTCTAGTTCGAGCATCTGATCTTCTCTTGCTCTGGGTGCTGGTCGAGAGCGCATCAGACTAACTAGTATGGCAAAGCCCTAGGCTTGGGATTGATGAATTGTTGGTTAATTGGTCTGTTTTCGTATCTTGTGGCTAAGTGTTTTTTTTAGAACTCAATTATATCTAGTGGCGTACATGTGTTAAATTAAAACTTCAGATAATTATATCTAGATGCAAACCCAAAGTGAATTTTTCCACCATCAAATGTCATTTTTTGCTTGAATGCAAGGCTAAAGTTTGAACAAGACAAGTATATATGTTTATCAATATATGGGATGAAAAAAGATATTGAAAGAAAAGTAATACGAGTAGCTAGCTTGATTTGATGCAAACCAAAGTTTACTTCACACTTTATCAAGGAATCATCTGAATCACAATCTTTTAACTTTTTCCTATATTGGCAAAAGGCACTAAAGAGTAAAGAATCACCATGATTCATGATGTTTGTCCCAATCAAAACATGCAAGATAACTATCTTTTCATTGTTCAGCAGTTTAAAAAAAATAAAAATAAAAAATCTTTTTGATGTTCAGCATTATATTTGGTATTTGAAACACTATTTCTTTCACTTAATTACCTCGTATATTGGGAGAAGTATCCGCTGAAGTTATTTTATAACTTGAGTCAAGTTAAGGGGATGTGAGCTATTGAATCAAATCCAATGGCTCACACACATCCAACTTGACTCAAGTTGTAAAAACAACTTAAAAGAATGACACACACATCCTCTCAAGTTATTTTCATATATTGTGCATGCCTTACACAATATGTATTGATAATTGAAACATGACAAACCCAAATCGTTGGTTTATGCACTACAATAATAACTAGAACATGCTACGATAATATTGCCGATGATACATTGTCGTTGGCAATATACACTAAATGATAAAAAAAAAACGGTTGATCAGGCCTCCGGTGCGTTGAAATTTCATGCCCAAATTATGCCGACGACATGTCGTCGGCAACATATTGGTCAAATTTGACTTTTCTCCGCCTCTCAATAATTGTGAATAGTTGGGCGGGAATTTCCTCCCGCCAACTTGGTACCGATGACATGTCGACGGGAACATATATGATACAAAAATTAACCCTCTTAGCGTTTGATTAGCATTAATCGTTGTAATTAGTGTTTAGATCCTGACGACATGTCGTCGGGATGTATTTATATCAAATTTGACCTTCCCCCGCTTGTAAATAATAGAGAATAATTGGGCGGGATTTTTTCCCACTACTTTGTTACTGACGACAAGTCGTCGAAATTTTTTCCCGCCTTATTGAAACTTTATCTCGCCAATTTTTTACTTATATATAACCAAACATCCTCAATTCAGCAAAAAACACACATAACCCAATCGTCAATTCTCACAAAACACATATCACAATGGTTGGTTACACGTCGAAAGAGGAGTGATCAAAGGTTTTATCGAACATACCACTCTTTGATGAAGTTCTTAATATATATGGTGATGAAATTATTGAGGAATATGGTTCTTATAAGAACATTAGCCCGTGGATGAGGGATGCCATTCTGAAATGGTTGAGGAAAAAGCCATACTACAGACATATGTTGGCCGATGCTGATAGTGAAGAAAGGTTAGCAAAAGTCGTTGAACTGGGAATGAGGATAACAAATCTTGAAGCTTTGTTTGAACATTTCATCAAGCAAAAGAATGCAAGGTAGGGAATAGGTGGTGCAGGTTCTAGAAAAGTGGGAAAATGTGGTGCTTGTTCTAGCAAAGGGAAAAGTCGATGTGCATGTTTGTTATGGTCTATGTCGTGTGTTTCGTTTGCTTGTCGAGTTGTTTTGTTTGAGTTGTTTCGTTTGCTTGTTGAGTTGTTTCATTTGCTTGTCTAGTAGTTTCTGTGGAAAACTAGAATGGGGGTTGAATAGTTTTACCAATTAAAACTTCGTTTTAAACTATTTAGATCGACTTATGTCAATTTATTTGTTATGCGTGTTGGATAATGATAGATAAACATATAAGTAAGTAATGCAAAGATAAAGAGTAAGGAAACACAAAACCACGACACGAATATTTATAGTGGTTCGGCTACAAGGATACCTTCCTGCCCTACTCCACTCCCCAAGTACCCCACTCGAGAGTTCGTAAGCACTACACAAACACAAGCTCCTTAATGTGGCGGGGAAGCCTTCACAATGCCGCCTACTCTTTAATCGGTACTAGGCTAGACACCGAGTTCTTCCACGAGGTAGAACCACACTTGTCACAATGTCGCCTACACTTTATCTGGTATAAGGATAGATACCGAGTTCCATTACAAAGGAGGAACTACTACCCAACACTACACCACAACACGAATACCCCAAATGAGACACACTCCTTATTAAAACACCATAAGGATATCAATATCCTTTAACCCAAACTATCTATCTTGTATATCGATGCAGCATATCGAATGTACACCCTTGGCACCTTTCACTAATGCCTTCGACACGACCCTTCGGCACCTTTCACTAATGCCTTCAACACAACACTTCTATGGAGGGAGAAAAGAACTATCAACAAGATACACTTCAGTGGTCTTAATGATGACGAAGCTTAGCAACTCATGACCTTGAGCTTGCACGTCTTCAAGAGGTGGTGATCTCGCCTTTAAGAGGAACCTAGAGAATCACACAAACATAAAACTACATATAATGATCCTTTGGATCAGAGGTTAGAGATGTTACAATACTAAGAGAGAGTATGTGTAAAAGTGGTAGTGAGCAAGAGAGAAATGGCTCACTATTTATAGACAAAATTGTCTACTGTCCCACGGTTCCCTCCCCAGAGGGATCCGGCTAGTGCAATCCTTGGGGTCCGGCTACTGGGTCAACTTAAGTCCGGATCTCGGGTTGCAAACCGGGTTATGGGTTATGGGTTATGAACCATGGGTTATGGGTAATGGATTGTGGATACCCAACAAGATGCAATGTACCTAGTCATTGGGTTATGGATCTTGGGTCATGGATCATGAACTTTGGGTCATGGATCATGGATAATACCCAACAAACTTCATGCATGATGTCATGCAATGGGTCATGGGTTATGGATCATGCTCCATGGGTATGAGTTATGGACTTTGGTTTTTACCCAACAACATTCATTGTACCTAGTCAATGGATCATGGGTCATGGGTCATGGACTTTGGTTTTTACCCATTACTTTACCCATTACAATATATATACAAAATTGTTATACATATGCATTTCTATAAGATGTAATTAATATTACTTGTTTAGTGTTTATATAAAAATGTCTTTGGTTTTATATAACTTATTTACTAAATATGTTTTGATATGGTTTTAATATGTTTAGTAAAAATGTGTTAATAAACTATTGGCTCAAACCTTTTACGTATTTTATTTGTTTCGTTAAAATGATTTTACGTTTGTTATCGACAAAACATGAGAAGATCGTAAAATATAAATAAACGTTTTTATGGCTTATTTGTATTAACAATCTCCCATTTTTTGTTGATGATAAAACATAAGATTATTTTAAGGAAAAATAAAATTCGTAAAAATTTGAATTGGAGTTTTTACTCTCTTCTCCCCTCTTTTGTCGAAACAAAAAAAGCGTAAAAAAGAAACTAACACATTGTTTTGAGAAAAATGTGTGAAAAGTACTAATATGAAAAATAGAGAATAAGAGGAGAGAATGATTCTCTTCTTAGCTCCCCCTTGACGGATGCTTCCCTTTGTAGAGGGCGTCAAGTAATTCGGAAGACTAAGCGAGTGGGTAAAGGGGAGTAATCCTGCACCCTGGTAAATATATTAACCAAAAACGTTTAAGTACAATGGATATGAGTGAAATCCAATATCTCAGCCCGTTACATAGGCATAAAGCTTACATAACAAGATACTTCCTACTTTCTAATCAAGAAAACAAACCACTACTCAAATGATAACATAGGACATAACGAAAGAAAATTACTTCCTAGGACCTTGAAGCTTGGTGCCATACATGGCATTAAAGGCATCCAAATTCCCTGGAAGATCATAAACCTGATTGGCATAGTCATCGTAGTCATAGTCATCATACTCATCTTCGAACTCTAGGCCACCACCGAATAGATTAGCAGACTCATCAAATGGGTTAGCAACTACCTCATCTTCAGAATCAGAAACCACGATCTCTCCCACTTTAGAAAAAGGGTTAACTCTCTTAGTAGAAGAAGCGGGCGGAGTACAAGAATCACTAGTTTTAGGAGCCACATCCGACTCCATCTCTTTCAAATCACTCGCAAGGGGATCTTGTGATGCACTACCTGTCTTAGTAGACTTATCTTCATTAACTTCCATTGTACGACCAGAATCCACATCCTTGTTGGTGTCATTTGAAGGAGTACCAAAAGCATCCGTATGTTCCATATTAAGAGCATCAAACTGGTTAGATGTAGAGATCTTTGTTCCACTCGAACTAGCCACATCAGAAGCATTCTTCTTAGTGACTTCCACTTTCTTAGGTTCAGGAGGAGTCTTTTTGGGTTGATATTGAAACTGCTTACCCACAACAGGTTTAGTAAACCCTCCTTGACCCGGAATAGTAGACCCACCTTGCTTTCCCTTCTTCTTGTTATTGACCGTCTTGAAACCATCATTGACACGCTTAGTAGGCTGAGCAGGAGGTTCAACAACTTTAGGACATTCAATAAGAGTATGACAAAAAAATCTTACATTTATCACAATGAGGTGGTTTCCACTCGTATTCAACCCGTATCTTCTCAATAGTCGAACCCGACCCATCAAGTAACGGTATCTCAACAGTAAGGCTATCTCTAAGCACCTCATCCGACTTCACTTCAATCATGCATCTAGAATAACTACTACGGCCCCACGAGTCCTTGCACATTTGGCTAGTAAAAGCATCTAACCTTTTGGGCGTGCCTATCAATGTGGCAAGGAGACTAAGGCCATCATCAGAAAACATAGCAAGAGGAACATCATGGAATTTAACCCACACCGGGATGTTGGTCAAATCCTCTTTAAGTAAGTTGGTGTTCAATGTCGATGGTTTAAGAATAATAGGTACATTTCTAATCAACCAAGGACCGTTTTCAAGAACATCATCAACACCTTTCTTCGAATTGAACTTAAAGAAGAAGAACCCCTTTGCATTCATCATTACCTTTTGTATACCAAACTTAGCCCACGCATTGCGTACAGAGTAATCAACAACAGGAAAAGCAAGGCGTTGACCAAGGAAATACCCATACAAAGTATTCTCAAACCTAGTGATCACCTCTTCAACCACTTTCATCGGGACCGAAAGATCCACACCATTTGCTTTCTTACTACACTCTAACCTACGAAAGTTCGACGTTTGTTTCTTAGTTTCAGTAGAAGTAACACTAGCATACGATGTAGAAGGTTTTTTCACACCAACCTTCTCAATACCAACAGCCCCATGTGCATTCGTATCAACCTTATCAGAACTATGAGACTTGTTAGAATCCCCATGTGGACCATTCAGATCATTAACTAAAGGATCAAGTGAAACCGGCGTCATTTGATTATTCTTGTACACAATTGTAGATAATTCCACATCTCCATCATCAACACTCCATTCAGTAATAATTGGACCAGATGACGCAAGTATAGGCTGAGTAGAACATGACACAACAGGAATCGGCTCAACTGGTATAACAGGTTTTAATGGTAGCCCATCTTCACCCACTAATACAAGCTTCCCCTCTAAAATTTGTTTCTCAATGTCACTAATTTTACTAGCCAATGTAGACGAATACGTGACAGGTACTTCCTGAGAAACACCGGCGTTTCCCAGTTCAGAACAATCATCAGGTTTGCCAGCAATAGACACGTTCCCATCAGATTCCAAAGTAAACTCATCGATATTAACATTGACATTCCCAGTAGACTTAGTAACATCAGATGCAATCTTGCTATTAAGAAAACCCTTATTAATCATCTCTCTAAACCCACGTACAGCTAAACAAGAAAACGACCCAACAGGAAGAAAACCCTAACTGGAAAAGTTAGGGTTTTAAACTAAACGCACAATTAAATCAACCTCCAACCATATTGATCATAAAAAAAATAAGATTAAATCGATTACACCAGAGTTATAACCGACTTACTTGATAATATACTTATGCGATCACAACAAGAAACCTGAAAAACGATTCAAACCCCTATATAAAACAGTTCAGAACCCAATATAAAACGATTCATGTGGAAAATATTAGATCCGTGTAACACAGATCGATGTAAGAACCATAAAATTAGAGGAAAACGATTAATGGCAGTAGGGGTAGGGAATCGCCAAAGGAGAGAGGTAAATTAGGGTTTTACAACTAAGCGAGTGTGTTGCAATTATATTTGCAAATGGTTTCGTCTTTGATGAAATGCTCCCCCTTGAAGAGTTCTCCCTTTTGAGGAGGACGTCAAGTAGTAAAGACATCCAAGTGAAAGTATTGAAAGTGTTTTTGCAATTGATTTGCTTTGGCGATAAACTCCCCTTTGTTGAGGGTGTTAAAGTCTTCATGTGTATTTTGGAAATCTACGAAACAAAGGTTAGAAATCAAGTATATGATGCATAATTTCCTGCAAGATTCATATTAGTGATAAAATGAGCTTATGTTGCACGGATCCCACGGTTCCTTCCTGTGAGGGATCCATCTAGGCAAAAATGAGGGATTCGTGTACCTGCATTCTTATGACAACAATGTGGATGTAAAATATGATGTTAACATCAACACACGTTATGTATTATAGCACCAAACATATTCTCATAACCATATAGGACACAACATGTAATATCATTCAATAAAACAAGAGAAATTATTTACATAACTCTAAAACTAAGAAGATGATCTAAACACGAAGTATGATTCCTAAAAAGTCTAATTTACGCCTAAGATGAGAACACCACTTGAATTCCTATTCTTAAGGATGATTAGATTTGTTGACCTCATCGAAACGTTCGAGGAGGTGATAGAACATGAAACGTAGCTCGTCACGTACTTCATGTACTAAGCCTTCAACATGTTGACAATGATAACAATTTTTGTCATGGCTAGGGATGGTGGTGGTAGGAATGGAATGGTTTGGATGAAGAGGGTGGAGGTTCTACAAAATATGGAGGGATTTGTGGAGGCACGTTTGATGAGGTTGGAGGTGGTTCAACTAAGGATGAAGGTGGGGGAACATGTGTTGATGATGGTGGTAGAGAGGTATCTACTTCCATGTGATCCGGTTGTTGATTTTGTTGATTCCTCATAAACCAAAATTGACCATTTGAGGGCGATGGAGAAAAGGATACGGGTGCTAGTGTTGTTTCAACACCAAAGTTTTGTTGTTGTGCCATTTTCTCAATTGAGGAAAATGTTGGCAATGGTGGTGGATGAGATGGCCTAGAAGGCAAGTCCTCTAAGTTGTAAAGAAGTGGAGATGAGAGTGGAGTGGTGAAAGAGATAGCTCTAGGTACTAGAGGTGATGGTTTAGTGGAAGTAGGGGTGTTTGGTTTAGGAGGTATAGTAGTGTTTGGCAAGGGTTGTCTTGTGGGAACAATCCTTTTGGGAATTGATTTGATTGGTAGAGTTGGTTGTAAGGGAATTATAGTGTTTGAGGTTTTAATGGGTGATGATTTGGTTGAAGAGATTTCGTGAACAACCCGAGCAATTTTTGTTGGGAGGTCCTTTAGTGGATGAGTTAACACTAGGGGCTTTCCTCATGGTGAAATGGTAGAAGGGGAAGGTGTGAAAAGAGAGTTTTAGCTACTGAGAATGAGTATGTGAATGGTGATTTGGAAGTTCTAACAAGGAAGTTTATAAGGGGAAAGGATTGGTGAGTGAATTAAAGCATAAGCCACTAAAATCCTTCAAATTGCAATGCTTTGCATGCATAAGAGTCAACTACAGAGTTGCACTGATCTAGGAAGTCAATTTAGACAAGGTGAAGAGTTCAAGTTAACAAAGAGGGTTTGAAATGATTGTTTTAAATAGGATTAGCTTTGTCTGTGCAGCCGGTTCCCATGAATCCCTCAAATGAGGGATTCTCGTCTAGGCTAAACCTAGGGATCCGGCTCTCAGCAGCCAATGAAAAGAAATATGATATTTTTGTAAGGTCTAGTACCTACATATCTTGAGTGTTTCAGTCTCCTCAAGTGTCTTAAATGATATGAGACTTAAATGATCAAGTGTATTGAGTGAGGGTAGCTAATAATGTCTTTTATGGAAAGAAATGAGGTTTTTATGAATACTAATGGGTAATCAAAGATGACACTAAGAGTTTTGAGAGTGTCAAGTGGAGTCAAATGATCCTAGAGATCAGATGATGATCTAAGGAAAATTTAGAAAATTCTTTAAAAGTTATAAGAAATGAAAAGCTAATTTCTGGCCTAATTTGAGATAAGGATGACTACCATCAATTTGCTAAAATTGAGAGAACTATCAAGCTAGGTGTTTTAAGATGCGAGAAACAATGTGTGAACATTAGAGCGGAAATATGGTGAGTTTTGAAGAAGTGATAAATCAAAAACACCTTGAATGTGATCCTAAGTTATCTATGAGTGAGTTGTCAGATCAACTGAGCTTGAGGAAGGCTTAAGTGATCCTAAAGAATCATGTTTAACTAGTCTAATAAGGTCTGGAAGATTGAATTGATATGAAAATATTTAAGAATAACTTTGCTGTTGCCCGGATCCCACGGATCCCTTACTTGAGGGATCCGACTAGTTATAAGCCAGTGATCCGTCATCTAGGACAGATTATTCAACAGTGAACATGCAATAATTTTTTCTAGGTGTCAAGTTTTGAAACTAATGATCTCCACAGTAACTATACAAAGATACAAGCAAGACATGGTAAGAGTGGTATGTAAGAACATCAAATGATCAACAAACGATTCATTTCATAGGTATGATCAAGTTACAATGGTAGATAAAAGACAAATCCTAGGGATTGAATTTATTTAAAGAAAAGACTAAATTTCTCATTCGTTTTCGTTTGATGGATCATTGAGTGGGTTGTTAGTAGTTGATGATTCAGGAACTTGTATAGATTATGCTAAGCAATTGGTTATGGAGTTTCTCACACAACAAAGGGTACCATTTGGACATAAGCCCTTTAGTACTCAGGTACTTATATAGATTATGCTTTTTTGCTTAACGTTTTAATTTTTATTATGTTTGGTCATTGTCTTTATGGGTAATGCTACATCCATATATAATTTACAAAAAAATCCCACACAATGATTTGTCACTTTCTGATTGGTGTGGTTTCTCTGTCTTCTCTTTTAATAAACCACTCACTTCCTGACACATCATTGCCATGTCATCGTGTGGGTTTTTTTTTTTTTTTTTGTAAATTGTAGGTGGATGTAGCATTTCCATTGTTTTATATATAGGAGAGAAGTAGTTTTGCATGTTTGGATAAAAGAAAATTGTTTATGATTATCTTCTTAGAGGGGACGGAGTGGAACCCTAATACCCAACACTACCCAAATTGCCACATCACCTCTATCTAATAAAAACCCTCCAACCCAAAACTACCCAATTCTACCCAAACACTACCTAAATTGGTGGGAGTGGTACCCAATCCTACACAATTTCTTTTTTTTTGCCATATATTTTTAATACATCAAATCCATATATTTTTTTCCATAACCCACATTCAAAGAGGCGTCATTTCATTTTCTCTAGATCTGATTTTTCACCCCTTGCACATCTTCATTTTATAACTAAGATAATCCCAAAACCTTTTATAAAAAAAATCCGATCACAAAAACAATGGCCTTCATCTTCGTGTTTGATCTTCTTTCCGACACCATCAAAACACCTATCCGCCACCATCTTCAATATGGTATTCGATCTTCGCCGCCGGAAACTAGTTTGGCAACCCAACTCGAAACTGGGTAAGGTGATCTTAACTAGCCGTTGGAAGGCTTTGTAGCCGTTGGAATCACCTAAACCCTTGCACACTCATTCGGTTTCCCAACCCGATTTGCTACCCGATTTGCCTTACCCGATGGGGAAGGGACGGTGTTACCGCCTTACCCGATTGGTGCCGAGCCCTACACCGACTCCACTCCCTCCTCTCTTATGTCCATTGTAAGGGGTGTTTGGGATTGCTAATAAGCAGCTTATAATTAAGCAGTTCCCTAGATAGTCTTTCACTTTATGCTATTAAAAATGTGACGAGACCCGAAAAAGTGTCATCTGTCAATTAATCCATTTTTGAAAAAGAGCTTTAGTTTCATCTCGATAAGCATTAATTTGACATGGATGTTTTAAAAAACTTAACACCAAATAAAGAGTTAATTGCATTTTTGGTCCTTGTGGTTTAGCTAAATTGTAGGTTTGGTTCTCAAAACTTTGAAAGTGCAGCGATAGTCCCCATTTTGAAGTTTGGATTGCATTTTTGGTCTCTGAATAAAGTTAAATGATTAAAATACCCTTTATCTTCTTCAGAAAAAGACAAGGGTAATTTGGTCATTTCACACCGATAAAGACTAAAAATGCAACTCAAACTTCAAAATGAGGACTATCGTTGCACTTTCAAAGTTTTGAGGACCAAACTTGCAATTTGGCCAAACCATAAGGACCAAAAAGCAATTAACTCCCAAATAAATTAAGCAGATAGGCGGAAGAGGTTTGTTTTAGGGGAAATTATGAGAATGCATCTTTTGCTCAAGGTGTCATCATTTTTTAGGAAAAAAGTTTGGGTATTTCCAAAATAGACTTTGAGACTTGCGACTTTTCTACTTTTTATATAAGCTTGACAAGTGTCCTTCGAAGTTTGTGTATATCATCATTTTTTCTGACTTTTACAGCTACGATTTTACAGCGACCGAATCTAGGCGACTTTTTTTAGAATCTTGCGAAATGTTTTTTTGTCCTTTAGTAAAAAAAGTCAAAGTTACAAAATTATTTTTTTATACATTTAGTTCCTTCCCGAGGTTGAGCGACTTAAGCGAATCAATATAAGCGACTTAATTTATGTACTTTTTTTATACCTAAAGTACTGTTTTAACAGTATTTTGAAACCTTTTTTTTACCCTGTTTTCAAATTTTTTACCCAAATACAAACACACACACACTAACACTCACACTAACACTACTACCACAAAAAACACAATTCAAAATTGTGAAACCCTAAATCAATCCCTAATTATTCAGTCAAATAAACTCTAAAATGGCTTACATTCCCCAATATTTTGATGCTAAGTTAACGGTTCGTTCCAAGGTTAAGTTGTTTTCGCAAATTAAGTCTAAATTGTTAAGCAATCCAGATCGAATGAGGCTGTTCAGAGCAACTGTTTTTGGGCCATGGTTAGATATTCCTGACCTAGGTAAAGGCAATCATATTGTTAATTTCGTTTTACAACACCAGGTAATTATAGACAAACTTCTTGATTCTTGTCCCCCCATTTTATACAAAATTGGGAACAATGTATTGAAATTCGGTCGGGAACAGTTTCTATTGATGACTGGATTTCGTTTTGGTCGTTTGCCTCCCCATGTACAAATTGATCGAAGTCCTTTTGCTTTGCGTGTCTTTCCTGAAAAACAATTAATAAGAAAGGTAACTGTAAAAGGCAATGAGCTTTTAGATTTGTTTGGGAATGACACGGAATTTTCAAAGTTATCAGCTGAGGATGCGGTAAGGGTATGTCTGTTGCTAGTCGCTGAGGTCGTGTTCATAGGTCGTGGACCTTGGTACATTGTTGACAGTCATTTGTTGCAATTAGTTGAGGATTTTGGGGCATGGAATGCATATCCTTGGGGAGAGTTCTTGTGGACCCGTTTTTACAAAAATTTAGCCAATTTGGTACCCCGGCATTACAATGCTCACTGCAAAGAGAAATTGCAAGAAAACCCTTCTACAATTGCAACATATAATATTTCTGGCTTTTTCTTGGCTTTTAAGGTTAGATGTGTATACATTTATGAACATATCAGTTTTTGTTTACTAGCAGTTCATACAATGGTTTTATTCTTTTCGATTATTTTAGATATGGATTCTTGAGAGTTATCCCACTAGCACTGAATGGTGGAACAAAGACCCGTCAAAGATACCACGTTGTCTTTGTTGGTCAAAGGGTAAAACATTTGCCAAACGCCATTATGGCAAACTTTTTGATCCTGTAAGCATTTCCATTTGTTTGTATTTGTCAAATAAGTTACGACTTCGTTATATTTGTTTTTAACTTTATAATTGTTTGTTTACTAGGGTTCTATTCCAGTCTTGGATCTTCTTCCAACAAATGCGGAAATGTTACAACCATGGTTTGCACCAAGTAACGCATATTTGAGCCAGTTGGATAGTCTACAAGATCAATTACCTGCCGATGATCCCACTAATGAGGTAAGTTGGCCCGTTTGTGCAAACCATGGTTGTATTCACGTTGACAATTGACCATTGCACATTCTGTTTCGATCTTGCTTTGTAGGTGCATAAAGAGGTGGTGATATCTGATACAGATGTGGCGTTAGGTGATAAAGAGGTGGCTATAGTCAATAATGATGTGCCAGTAACTGATAAAGGTCAAAGTTCCAATCAGCTAGACATACATGCCGAGGTTGACGGTATTAACAATAGACTTGCTGTTGTAGAGGAAGCTCTAAACATACAACCCCGAGCCAATAAAGATACAACCCCAAGCAAGCTAGACATTAATGTGGGAGTCCTTAATGATATTAAAACTAGACTTGCCGTTGTTGAGGAAGCTCTAAAGATACAACGTCCAAAGGTGAACAAGGTCTTTACATTCATTTTTAGGATATATGTTTCGTAAGAACTTTGAATTAGAAAATGAGACACGTATATTACAACTTCTTTTAACAACTCGTAAGTCGTAAGTATAATGAGGCTTTGTTGTAAATGTACACACACGTGATTTTCATTCCTCCTTGGAGTTGTTTTGTAAATTTGATGTATCCACTGCTAGGGTCTATGAAACCCCTGCTAGCGGTTTTCAATCCACTGCTAGCAGGTTCCTTTAATGTATCACTTGAGGGGTTGTTTTTGTAAATTTGATGTATCCACTGCTAGTGTCTATCAAACCACTGCTAGTGTCTATCAAACCACTGCTAGTGGTTTTGAATCCACTGCTAGCAGGTTTCTTTAGTAGTATAATTGATTGTATATTTTAAATTTCTGACTTCAACTCATACGCACGGCAAATCGGAGGAGGATTGTTTTGGCCAAAATGCCATGGAAATTCAGACGTCAAGTCCAATTCATAATGAAAACTGGAATGGTAGTCCTAGTTTGTTTGATCTTCATTCTGGTGATGTTCATTCGGCTGATTATAATAAGGTTATGTTCCTTTTAGTAGTACTTTTTTTATTTTATTGTTTTTTTGTTACATGCCTAAATCAGTTTGGTTAACTACAGAATTGCGACAAATCGAGTTGTGTAAATGCTGAAAACGAACAAGTTGGTCTTACTTATATAGACCCTGCCGCTTTTCCATCAACTATGTCACAGCTTGTGGAATATTGTCTTCACGACGGACCATTGCCGTTAGATGATCACATTCCAGATCATGATCCCAGTCATTTGAATTTACCTAATTTGAATGAAACATTTTCTCAATCGGCTGTTGAAGTACGTATATATAAATTCCACCTGCACTATCTATACATGTTTGCTATATTTGGTCATCCATATAGATGTGTTATTCTTGTATAATTACAGGGGAAACAGCTGCAGCTAGATGAACAGGTGGAGCTAGAAGATGATTTCTCTGTTTATGGATTTTCGGAAGTTGAGGACAAACAGGTTGGGATAGATGAACAAAATGCTGCTGAAAAAAAGGAAGATGGCGAAACACCGATTGAGGTTGATGATAAATCTGGTGCTGATAAACCTGGAGAGGCGGTTCAAGCACATGAAATACATGCTCATGAAGGTGTGTTTAATGTTGATGATAAGTCTGTAAAGGGCGTTCACGGTAATGAAAATACCATTGTTGATTGCAATTCTGCTGATCAACACTCTCATGATCGTGAGAAAGTAGGTGAAGTAGTTTTAAATGTGGATGATAAATCTATAGAGGGTGTTCAAGTTAATGAAAATGTCATTGTTGATTGCAATGCTGTTGATGAACACTCTCATGATCGTGAGGCAGTGTTAAATGGTGGTGAGAAATCTATAGAGGTGGTTCAAGGTAATCAAAATAACCTTATAGATTCTCATGAAGGTCAGAAAGTAAGTGAAGCAGTGTCACAAATGGCAGGGATGGGGTATGAGCATATGAATCATCTTGGAGATACGGTTATTCATAATGAAGCATACAATGTTGATGCCCACGTTAAGGAGAAAGAAAGCGGGGTTGAGTTACCGGTTGCAAATCAGTTGTCAACCAAGGCGGTAATAGACAAAATTGATAATGATGCTGTGAAGGCAAGACAGACGATGATTCATAATTCTGACGGACAAGCCAGTAAGCCTTTGCCTACAGCTTCTGAGGTACAGCTACATTATATATTAAACTTACCCCATGTACTTCAAAAGTTTGATGTTATTTCAATGATGAATTTTTTTTCTATAGTATGTTTTCATGAGGGGTAAAAGGAAGAGAAATGCAAGTAAGTTCATACAGTCACCTTATAATGCCGTAGCATTAAAGAAAACTAGAAAGGCCAAAGTTACCAAAGAGAGTGATGCCAAAGTGACCCAAGAGAGTACTCCTGTTTTGAAACAAGATGATGAGTCAAAAAGGACAAAGCAGGTGGGCAAGTGTTTGCAGGAGCCATACGTGAATCTCCCTCCCACGACTCCACAGTTGCCGAAACGACGTTCCAAAAGACTGAGAAAATATATTAATCCACCACCTGGTGAAGATAATCAGTTGGAAACATGGGTAGAGGTATAGAAGAAGTACATTTACAAACAGACATCTTAAAGACATATACATTAATCTTGTTTTTAACTTTATTCAGGATCTGTCACGTCCTGAAGGTTGCGATATCAACAAGATTACTAAACCGGCGTGTATGGCTACCTTTATAAAAAAAGATCTGAAGTCATCGCATAGCTTTCCTTGGGGTCTTGGCGACGTCGTTGTTCATCGAAAATTTTGGTTGGCTTTGTTGGGTTATGGAAGAGGCAATAAAAAAGGATGGCTTGGAGATGAGGTACCTAACAGATATTTAATTTCCATAAAAAATTTAATTATTTTTTTTTGATTTAGTTTACCGGTATTTTGCTTATAAAAAAAATTTGCAGCATCTGGATCTCTGGGTTGATCTAATGTGGCAGTTCAGGCCGGGCAATGCCGTTTGGGCTATGGCTGGACCATTTTTCTCTTCCTCTATCCTTGAAGGGTCTATGCGTGCCTACTACACCACTGGTAAACGCTATCCATTGCCATGGTCTAGTGTCGAGAAGGTTTGTATATAAAGACCATACTTTCTTCTAGATATTTGGGTAAATATATACATGCTCAAAATGTGATGAATTATGACAAGGATTATTTGATCACATTTAGGTATACTTTCCTGTGAACATACCCGAGTGCCACTGGTTTCTCGCCGAGTTGGAAATTCGTACCGGAGTTATAACAATTTATGACACACTAGGTACGCCAGAACCTGAGACGAGAGAAAAGAATTTAAAATGGAGGGTCACTTTTGAGAGAAAGCTACCACAGTATCTAAACTTGTGTAAAGTTCTTCAAGCCAACTCAATATCTGTTTCTGATTATAAGATCACATTTCGAGTTGCGGATGATGTCCCTATACAAACCAATGCATACGGTGATTGTGGAGTTTGGGTATGTATTTTTTTGCACAGGCTGGGTAACAACTTAAGTATGAAGGTTGATGACCCTCTTCAAGTTGCTTTGGCGTATCGAGAGCATATGGTGGAGTACTTTTGGAACTATAAGGTGGCTGTTCATACAAGTGATGAATAAAGATGCATTTCATCTGTTTGGGTATGGCTTGTATGTGGTTTTAGACTTTTGTTGTTCAACCAAATGTAACCACAAACTGGATGTCTGTGAAGGACATCAAAAGACAACTTCTTATGCATGTCTGTGTAGCGCAACTTGGTATATTCCTAACAACCATGCAGGCTTTGTTTATGCCCTAGTTTCTGTATATACGTGTTGTGATACTGTTGATTTGCAACAAACATGTTGTGTAAAGTGCTAAAACGTTTGTTTTTTACAAACATCCATTTGATTTGAAAAAACGACTACATACAATCTTATTGCTAAAAAGACTATAACATACATATTACATAACACTTATTGGTAAACAGATTACCATAACCAAACTACAGCACTGAAGAGAACAATCAAACTGAAAACCAACACAACTTTGTCATGAACTTGCACTCTTGACTTGATAAAAGTAAACTCATCCAACATTTTCATGATATCATTGTTTGAAACCTCAATAACTTCATCCGAGACTGAACTCTTTCTCGTCTTCATTAAATGTTTCTTTTCCTCATGTTCCTTGTAAAACAAATCTTTGTAATACTCAGTTGGTAGTTCCGGGTCTAGGAACCCATAGAAGTTACATTTGGTCTTTTTGTCCTAAAATAAAAATTTGTTAAATTCACATATTCAACCTAACAAGTAAAATAAGTATAATGCATAATAATATTACATAAATTGGACAGGCCTTGAATCTTCTACCAGGATGAGTCCGGGTCCAAGAGGTTTGTACTTCCACCGGTAATGGTTTTGGACATTCGCAGTGTGTAGCATTGATGTAGTATTCCAATGGCTTTCGATTGGATCTGGAGGTAGAGGCAGAGGAGGGAGCCATTGTTTTATTTACCCAATGAGTAAACTTGACGCTTTTATAGTAGAGTCACATCTAATTTGGCGGGAAATAGACTTTGTGAATGAGCGGGTAATGAATATTGCGGAGGGAAAATTTTAAGCGAATTTTATATTGAGCGACTAAAAGGTCCTATTTTCAGCGAATTTTATTTTGGTTCCCTTATTGTTTCGTACAAACCCAAAACAGTGAACACAAATCCCAGAACACAAATCCCAGAAAAATGACTTCGGCTAATTCCCAAAAATTCAAACTTTATTTGGATTTTGAGACATCAATTCGTGGAGTTTTACTTCCAGTTAACATCACCTACCTACAGCTGATTACCTATCTCACTAACAAATATCAGATTAAAGATAAGATCATCAGTTTATACTACATGTCCGATTCAACCAAAATTCATGTGAGTGACGATGATGATGTTTCTTTCTTCGTTCATGAAATATGCTGTAAGCAGAACTTGATCCAGACGCTATACATCAAACTTATCGAGAAATCTTCAGAGGTAAAGCCGCCTACTTCTTCTAAGACTCTTGATATTGATCTTAATGTTCCTTTGTTGCCTCAAGAATCTGATTTTCAAACACCAAAAGTTGAAGATCATAATAATGAGGGTGCAGGTGCAAACGTTAATGTAGATGTGCATCCTAGTTGGCAGAAAACCACATTTCTAAATATCCCTGATCCACCCACTTCAGCTGATCCCATAATTAAAAAGCTAAGTAACCATAAACACCCGGTAGTATCTAAATTAAAGGTGGGTAGTCGGTTTGATGATAAGCAAGGATGCATTTATGCAATAGGAATAAAAGCGTTGGTTGATATGTTTGAGTATAAAGTTACTAACTCATGTAAGAAAAGGTACAATGTAGCTTGTTTTGTAGAAGGTTGTAACTAGTACATTAACGCACGAAAAAGTGTTGTTAGCCAATACTTCTATGTTACTTCCATTAACGACTGTCATACATGTTCCAGAACAAAAATTCATCCTAATCATCGAAATGCTACCCGAAAATTAGTGGGTCACATACTAATTGATAAATTGAGGAATTACAAACGGGTATATACGGGTGCGGACATAAAAAAGATTTTAATGTTGATTGGAAAGTAGACATTTCTTACTACCGAGCTTGGGGTGGGAAAAACATTGCATTACAGTTGTTGAACGGTTGTCCTAGGGAGTCTTTTGAGCAGTTGTCGTATTACTGCTATAACTTAAAGTTGCAAAATGAGGGGACAGTAACACACATTGAGACAGATGAGACAGATCGGTTTAAGATGGTATTCATTGGTTTCGGTGTTGCTGTAAGTTTTCCATATATTCTATTATCTTTTATTTGTGATTAATACCTTCATTATTATCAAAATTTTATTAATTAAGCAATTTCTGATTGATTTAAAATAGATTCGGAGCTTCTTACGTTTTATGCGACCATTGCTAATCATTGATGCCGCACATCTTAAAGGGAGATACCTTGGTACGAATCTGGTTGTTGTTGGGATGGACGGCAACAACCAGATTATACCTATTGCAACTGGTGTATCTCAAGGTGAGACCAATGAATCATGGACATGGTTTTTGAGCAAACTTAAAGAATGCATTGGTGAAGTAAAAGATTTGGCCATCATCTCTGACAGACATCCGGCAATTGCACATGCATGTAGTACCGTTTTTCCCAACGCGTTTCATGGTTTTTGTTGTCGGCATTTAATGATGAACTGCACTTTGAAAACTAGAAAGTGGAAGGCTATATATTGGAGGACATGCAAAGCTTACACAGAGCAGGAGTTTGATGCTTCAATTTCAGAGATTCGATCATTAAAACCTGATGTGTACAAAAAACTAAAAGATGAAGCTGGATTTGATAAATGGTCGCGTGCTTACTGCCCTGCAAACAGGTACAATTATTTGACCTCAAATAGTGCTGAATCAGTAAACTCTGTAACCAAAGATGTTAGGAAGGTTCCAATAACCCAGCTAATGGAGTACTACCGAAGGCTTCTACAAAAATGGTATTTTGAACGTCGAGCAAAATACAAAGGTAACTTAAAAAAACTGTCTATTATAATTGGTTTATTACATATTTGTCACGTCGCTCGAAAATGTATTATTATTTTTTATTTCAGATGCTCCAACGGATGAACTTAGCGAATGGGCAAATGCAAAAGTAAACAATAGAATGGCAAAGAGTGCTAATTGGGGTGTTAACGGAATTGAGATGCACAAGATTTACCAAGTTACTGATCCGAAACATGTTCATATTGTTGACTTTGACAACAGAGAATGCACTTGCCGCAAATGGCAGCTATCTGGTCTACCTTGTGGTCATGTTTGTGCTGTGTCTAGAGTTGAAGGGATGACTGACACTAGCAGTTGGGCGATGGATTGGTTTAAGAAAACGTCACTAAAAAATACATACGAAGCAAGGGTTTATCCTCTAAAAGATGTATCCTTATGGCGTACTCCTGATGACTTGCAAACCGTAAAACCTCCTGCTATGGATAAGCGACAACCTGGAAGACCCAAAGAAAAAACACGTATCCGATCATAGGGGGAAGAGCCAGAAAGCAAAACCTGTGGCAGGTGTGGAAAGGCAGGACACACAAGACAGTCATGTACTGAACCGTTGATGACAAGCAAGGCAAGTGTGTTTCTATATTTTATTTCAATGTATATAATTTTTAATGTAATTACTAATAAGGTTGTTTGAACTAATGTCACATGTCAGAAACGTAAAAGAAACTCACAATCGTGCACCCCTACAACTAACGAAGAAGCAGTGGAACAAGAACGACATGGAGGACAGAGGACGCGTGTAGAGGTCGAAGAGGGAGAAGCAAGTGCTCAATCAAACAATGATTTCATATGGAAATGTGAATCATCTACTCCTGAAAACATCGTTCCTAACAACATTCAGTCACAACCTGTAACAGAAAATGTTGTTCATTTGGACAATTTATAGTTACTCCAATTTGAACTTTAACACAATGGAAGCACAACTTATCAGTCATCTAGAATTTTCAATGTTTGTTACTTGAATAATAATAGCTACAGGAATGGGTTGCTTTTATTGTTTTTTTATGTTACGTTGTGAGAATGTTATACAATCAACTGTTGAATCAATTTGGACATTTTTGGTTCTTTTCTATAAAAACATATTGTTCATTCATTCATTCGAGAAACAGTTTACAGCTTACAGCTTACAGAGTACAATCAATATCAAATCCAACTACAAGAAAAGAGCTATACATGTGATACTAATCCTAATCTAGTTCATATCATCTATTCCAACATCTAACAGGCTGTTAATCCTAATCTATTACATATCATCTATTCCAACATCTAACAGGATGTTGGATATGCATGATCGCTCACATCTTTCACACTAAATGCTGGATATGCATTTATGAAGTCTTGCATAACCACCCATTCATTCTATCTTGATGGCTGGAGATACATGACCAGTATGACGAAGATGCTAAGGATCAAAATGGAGAGGATGGATTGATGCAAACGTTGATGATGACGATGACCACATATGATGATGGAGAAAAATAATATGTCCTTTGTGCTTCATCTATTCATTTCAACCAAAATGCAATTCATCCACCCTCTTTAAGATCTTCCCCTTATACGATATGTGTTGATGCACCAAAACCTGATGCAGAAAGACCAAGAACCACCTCTCTATCTTTAGGGAGTGGTGGATTTCGGACTCGTGGCCTTCGTTGAGGCTGAGGTGCTGGAGGTTGGGAGTAAGATGTTCTCTCCTTATAGGAGTCATCAGAATCATCAGCAGTTTCACTTGGATTCACTACACTATCATCTTCTGAAGAAGGGAGAAAGGGTGATTTCTTTGGTTGTGGATATGGTTGTGGAAAGTAATGAAGCCATGGGTTTGGATCATCACTTGATGATGATGATGATGATGAGGATGATGTTGTGAGATCTATGATCTCAGGTTTGGTACTCATGGTTTATTGTGGTTAATTTTGGAGCATTGATTGAATTAGGGTTTCTGATTATATTTGGGGGTTTTTGATGAAGAGATATGTGTGCATTGGGATTGTTTTATAGACGGTTTCCAGTATTCTTGAGATTTAATGTGAGTGGGTGAAACAGTAAAATAGTAAAAAGATATTTACTGAAGCTTCTTGAATACGTGATCTGTTTCTGCTGAATGGTATTCTTCAGCAGAATGACTAGTATTTCTACCGAAGTTGAAAGTGAAATTGAGTAAAAGTAGAAGTCCACGTCAGCATTGGTCAACTTTGACCAAATATTGGGAAATTCCTACTTATTCCCTACGTGCATATCTTCGTCTCATATTAAGTGATTCTCTTTTTACTCTCACTCAAAACACTTCCATCTGTGTAAATCTTAACCCTAACCTTCAATATCTATCATGGCGCTTCAATTCAAACATGATCATAATAAGGTCGCTTTTCTGGGAACTGCTAAGGGTGACGAGCTGTATCGACCGATGATTGAATTCTTACAGAGATCAAAGATTCAGTATGCTCTAACACATTCTCCGAATGCTATATATGAATCCTTGGTTACTCAATTTTGGGCATCGGCTACGAAAAGGAGTGATACAGAGATTGTAGCAAGGGTTGACGGAACAGAGTATGTGGTGATAGAGGAGCTGATAAGAAGACAGCTTCGGTTAGATGATGAGAATGGGGTTTTTCATTCTAATGATGTGGCTGGTACTTTATGGGCTTAGAGCAATAGGATATCAAGGTACAAGGACTGATATGTGGTTAAAGAATCAGCTTTGCCCTATGTGGAGGTTTTTGGTTCATACATTGCTTCAGTGCTTAAGCAATAAATCTGGAGGATGGGATCAGTTTTCGACTCAATTGGGATGTGGTATTATTTGTCTATCTCAGGGTTTAACTTATAATTTTTCTAAGTTTATTTTCGATAATATGGTTGAGAATATAACTAGGAAAAAGGGCAAGTTTTTGATGTACCCTAGGTTTTTACAGATGATATTGGATGTTTCTACCCAAACCCAAGCTTTTCATCCCATAGGAGTTTTATCTTCTAAGCTATTTGCTTCAATGAGAACTAAATTTGAGGGGACACATTTTCCTTTATTAGTAGCCATGTTGCCTCAGGGGAATGAGACTGCTGATGCGGATACTGTTGTTACTTTACCTTCTACCAATGCTACTGATGGTAATCCTTCAGTTGCTATTGATGAGGGCCCTTCTGCTACTGCTGAAGCATCTAATGCTTTTACTGACTTGCCTCCACCCATACCTTCACCTAGACCTAGTCCTAGTCCATCACCTGCACAAGTTTCTCTTGATGAGATTCAGTATGAAACTGATAGACTGCCCACACCTAGTCCTATTAGGAATCAGTTTGATGAAGGATTTCCTAATTTTGAGCATGTTCATATTTCTCCTGAAAGGTCCAATGATGCTCCCATTACCACTGAGCAATCAGTTGGTGGAGTTGAGGAACCTATTACACTTACCTCTATATATGCTCTAGTGAACAGGTATGCTGGTGAAGTGGCTGATCTCAAGAAGGAACTTGCAGAGACCAAGTCTACTCTTGGTGGTAAGATTGTGGAGTTGCAGACTAAAGTTGAGAACTTGGAGAAACTACTTGGTAAAAGGGGCAAAAAGAGAGTTTTGATTTCTTCTGAAGAGGAGCAAGAAGAGACTCAGCATGCATCATTAGGAATCTTGGCTGATGCAGCTCTTACATCTGATGTTTCTTCTCCTATTGCTAAATCTTCAAGGAGAAAGGCGCCTATTATATTTGCTAGAAAAAGAAGAAGACAATATCTGAATAAGGTATCTACTGAAACTTCAAAGGAGCCAAATGTTATTGATGCAACTGCTGATGTTCTAGTTAAGGAGGTTGTTTCTGATCATGGTCAAGCCTCATTTGTACCAGAACAACCACATTCTTCACCTTCAGCAGATAATGATGAAGTTTTTATGGCTGGGAGAATTTTTAAGTTGAATGCTTCTTCTGAAGTGTTTTCTACACCTGTTGAGGAATTGTCTCAACATGTTTCTTCTGATGATGGTTTGGGTGTTCCTTCTGAAGCTCAAATTGGTTCTGCTGAGGAATCTTCTGATAAAGGAAAGGAAGCTATGATTGATGAAATGATTGGTTCAGTTCTGGTATCTGAAGAAGAAAATCAAGATCAAGCTAGGATGTTTGCTGATTATGAAAATATGCAAAAGAGTCGTGTAGTTGCTGAATTTCTTCAAGCTCATTCTGATTCTAATTTGTCTACAGAAAGAAAATTAGAGCTTGATGCCTTATTTCCTAAGATCACTGATGATCAATGGGATGCCTATACTACTCAAGGTGCATCTGATCCAAATCTTGCGAAGCTTATATTAGGAGCATCTTTTGATAATGAGAATTTTGTGGATCAAATGGTGGCTCATGGCAATCAAAGGAAGCAAGAAGCGGCTGCAAAGAGAAGAGCTATTGTTGCTCAAAGACATAAAGCAAAAAGGGAAAAACCAATGACTGTATCTCAGAAGAGGAATCATATGAGGAGAGTTGTGAAGAATCATAGTTCTTCTGTTTATAATGCTGGCATGTCAATGAAGCAAATTTGTGCTTTATCTGATGATGCTTTGATCAGAAAGTATCATATGATTATGAAGTTTTCTTCATCTGGTTCTACTTCTTCTTCTACATTGGAAAGGATTGCTCCTATGTCTGATGTTCCTAAAGCAAAGAGACCTAAAACAGTTGATATAGTGGATAATTTTGATGCTGTTTCATCTCAGGGGATATCTCAAGTTGTTACTTCTGAAAAAACTTCTGAAACTAGTCCTTGTACTGATAAGGTTGTTTCTGCTGAGTCTTCTCTTGTTTCTTCTGAAGCATTGCCTAGTGTTGATAATTTGGGTGATTCATTGAGTAAGGAAGAAGATCTACAGATTGATAGAGATAAGATAGTTGGTCGGAGGAAGAAAAGTATGGCTAAAAGGAAACTTAATTCCTTAAGGAGTTCTGTCAGACTGGATAGAATACATCTTTCAAAGAATATTTCTTTAGATCTCAAGGCTGATGAGTCAACTTTTATTAAAGTTGGACCTGTTGATGTTTTTCCTGAAGGTATACATTCAGTATTGATCAATTGGAAAGCTGGGAAGCTTAACACTGTTTATCGACTGGATAATACTGCTATTCAGTTCAACTTCTTGAAGGAAATCTTTCATTTGGTGAATAGACATGATTTGAAGATGCTGTATGGACATGTCACTCAGTATTATACTATTCATTCACCAACGGGTTCTGGTCTATATTTATTGGGTGATCTTCAAGTCTTGTTTGATTCTAATTCTCCAGAGGGTAAAGGGTATTCTATTTGGAAGAATTCACATCAGTGGGAGATTGAGAATTGGAGATTTTATCCTATGCCCTGTGTTCATGTGGTTCAGACAACATGTGGTATGATTTTGTGTATGTTATCGGATAAGCTTTATCCTTTGTCGGTTGCTTTTATGGAACGATTGCTTAGAAAGAAGTTGGAAGTACCTCCTAATCCTGTTGGCAATGATGAGCTTCATGCTTCTCAATGTGTTGGTTTGATTAAAACTCAGCTTCTACAACATCAAGGTTCATCTTAATTGTAATATTTTGTTTCTTGTGTCATATTTGTTCTCTTTATTTCTTAGTTAGTTAAAAAAAAAAAAAAAAAAAAAAAAAAAAAAAAAAAAAAAAAAACTAATCTTTTTGTATTTGTTTGGGTTTGTCTAACTTTTATTGCAGGTTTGTTGTATACTTTTGATGGTTATTGACTCACCAGATATACCTTGTGTATGTCAAAGAGTCAGCTAGTCCAAAGGGTACAGCTTTGGTAAAGACACATCAAATCTGTTGATAGCTGTAATGGTTTGCTCAAAATCATAGAGACTGCAACCACCCATGCTTAATTGCTGAGGGTTGTATGGTTCTCAATTCACCATGGTTTATTCCTATTTGGAATCCAAGAATTGACTAGCCCACTTGTATATGGCTTGTGGTAAAGGCATTGGAATACCATATTTGGTTATCAATTCACCAATTCTAAGAATTAACTAGTCCTGAGCAAACGGCTACAGGTAAAGACATTTCAAATCCGTTCATGGTTGCTGATTTTCTAATAAATCAGATGGTTATCAGTGTACCATAGTTTTTTGAACTTAAACATTTGGCTACTCCAGTAGTGATGGCTATTGGTAAAGAGACATCAAATCTATTATTTTCAATGATTCACCTCTCACAGGAGTTAACACACCTGGATGTGATGAGAATAGTATGAAACTAATTTGTTTTGAGTCTTTGCTGCTGATGTTCGTATACAATCAACTGGTGCTGCATAGTTAAAGATCTATCAAGAAACTGGAACTTAACCTAGTCAAATTCCAGTTTAGGTGAACATCCTGTTGGGAATTATGTGAAGTATGGATTATGCTGAAGTTAATGCTGAATGGATTCTGCTGAAGTAGTGTGGATTCTACCGAAGACATAAATCTGCCGAAGAAATATAGTGATCAGTTGGTTTCTGCTGAAGTTGTTATTCCGTGTTTAGTATATTTAGTTTGGATATACATGAGCTTTATTAGGAAGTGATTGTGTATATCTTATTTAGTTTTATGTTTATACGTTTCTTGGGAAACGGTTTAGGGTTTTGTTTAGGGTTCCTTGTCTATGGAATATATGGGATTTTAATTTAAAATGAGGTTGCGATTATAACGAAATTTGAACAATCGAATACATTAACTTCACATTGTTAAAGTATCGTCTGACCTTTTTTGCATCAATTTCTTGATTTACAAATTTTTGCGCCTAATCCGTTACACTTTACTACTAGCCGCATTCTAACATCAGCAGTGGATTCAATCTTCTAGGATTGATTTAATTACCTCTGGCAGTAGGTTCCTTGTATGTCTGCAATCTTCTCTATCTTTTGAAACAGTGGATCAATTATAGGATGTGTCTCCTTTGTTCCTCTTGAACTGAGTTTAGCTTCCAGCATTTGTCTTGCCACATTCTTTGATAAAGGATAATCCCTATCAACAAACATGAAAAACCTATCCTTTTTTTTAGTTTTTACACCATGAACCTTGCAGTATGAGTACAATAGCCATTCAACCACCTCACAATCATACCAATATTCAGCATCAAGATCAGGTTCAAACATGTTCTTTATAGCAGCCCATACAAACTTAGCTAACTCTCCATTTGGACCTAACTTCCCATATCTGAACTTCATTACTTTCCACAACTGGTCTAAATCACTCTTAGTCAAACAATCCAGTAAGATCCCAAATGTTAAATAAGTGGATTTGCATCCATCACCTCTTGTAATCTCAACTACTTCTCTACCTCTTTCTATAACAATCTGCCAATCCATAATAGGATGAACTGCTTTTAAAGGAATAGGATTAATAGGTTCAGGATTAGGACTATTAGTCTCCTTAAAATACTGTTTAGTTCTTTCTTTTTTTTTCAAATCTTCGTCCACCTTTTGTCTTTTATAACTGGATTGCTTCTTTAACCATTCTGCTTTTTTCTCAGAATTCATAGGATTGTGATCATCATTAACCCTCATACACATAAGACAAAGCTCCTTCATCCTCTCAAATGAACATTTTCTTAGATCATCAGCAACATGTATGCCTGAATTATTGATAATCTTCATGTATGTATTTCTCATCTGGCTCTTTGTAGGAGGTTTCTTTCTTTTAGCCTGCTTTTTATTTTTTTTGAACCTTGTTGCCCATTCACACAAGATTGTTGCTTTTTGATTATTAGAGAACAGTTCCCACTCTTGACGAGTGTACTCATTCTTAATATTATTAGAAGCTTCAAGATAGGATTGTGAATCCTCCCAATCATCTAACCATCTCTGAGTAGCTTCCTCCTGTTCTAGCTTTTTCCTAAGGTAGGCTGCTTTTTCTTCAGCTTCGATCCTTGCAACTAAGTCACGATCATAAGCAATCTGCTCTTCTTTATTCTTAAACTTTATATCAGGTTCAGCAATACCTTTTCCCTTTCCAATATCTGGTAGAGCCACCTTCTTCTTCAAAGGCTCACCAATAGTCAAACTTTTAGTCAAGGGTTTAGGTCCAGTTGGTTTAAAAAATATAGGAGCAGGTGCAATGGTAGGTGTAGGGTCTGATGAACTTTTGCTTAAATTTATCAGTGTACTGGCAGCCTCCTTCTCAACTTCTTTTGATTTAGGTGGTGAAACAGATGTAGTTGTGACAATTGTAGATGTGGTAGTAATAGCAGTGTGTGAGAGTACTATATCGGCTACTACATTCTTCAAAATAGCCGTCGGTTCTGAAAAAATAGCCGTGGTTACAGAAACGCTAGCCATGGATGTCTCCTGCACCACCTCCTTCTCTTTAACTTGTACATCAGTTGGTGTGGTTACCTCAGTTTCAGTTGTAGCAGTGGGTTCTGAGTAACTATCAGTGCTTACAGAAACACTAGCAGTGGATGTGTCCTGCACCACCTCCATCTCTTTAACTTGTACATCAGTTGTCGCAGTGTGTTCTGAGTAACTATCAGTGGTTACAGAAACACTAGCAGTGGATGTGTCCTGCACCACCTCCTTCTCTTTAACTTGTACATCAGTTGTCGCAGTGTGTTCTGAGTAACTATCAGTGGTTACAGAAACACTAGCAGTGGATGTGTCCTGCACCACCTTATTCTCTTTAACTTGTACATCAGTTGGTGGGGTTACCTCAGTTGAAGTTGTAGCGGTGGGTTCTGAAAGACTATCACTAGATGTTTCCTGCACCACATCCTTCTCTATATCATGTAATACAGTCTTCAAGATCTCGAGTACAGCTTCATTCCCATCTTTATCAGACACCACATACTGCCCTCCATGATCTACACTATCCACATCCTCATCCATATGCACAACAGCAGCCTCCCCTGAATCAAATCCTTCAGTCGTCCCCTGTTTTTTTTTGTCCTCCAAAACCACATCTTGAGCAGAGCTCACCTTCTTAGTATGTTTCCTAACTCTTCTAACAACACTACGCCCATGTCTCCTAACTTTCTCCATCACAAACATCCTGTGCTTCAATTGTCTGATCGTATTCTCCATTTTTGTACATTTAACCGTCAATTCATTTAATCGTTCACGATTTTCATCCCCAACTCGACCTGTGTTAACTGGTCCGAGAGGTGGTTCATTGGAAAAGGCATCATGTTGATGTTCATCATTATCCGTCCATTTATGTTGATGTTTCAAGGTACCCTCCTCAGTTCGACCAGTGTGAACTGGTGCGAGTGGTGAAGTTATCATAGCATCAGGGTTGGTGTCAGTGGTTACACTCGTACTAACAGTGGGTGCAACTACGGTGTTAGTGGGTTCAGGTCCAGTGAATTGGGGTTCATTTACATCATCAAACTCACGAATGACAGGTAAATTAATCATATGAGGGAACAATGGAACAATTGGGATTGTTAAATTAGGCTTTTGGTTCCTCATATGAGCAAAAACCTTAGGATGCATATAATGCACCTCATACTTTGTATTATGTTTGTCACAATTCTAAATTTCAGGTCATTTCTCAAAACAATTCATGCTTCACAATTTCATCATTTATCGTAAACTAGGTTTGCGTGTTCCAAATTCGCGTAACCTTAATGGTTTAGCGGCGAATTCATGATCATATCATCACGGACATTTCACATAGACTTAAGTTTAGTCTACATTTCATTAACATCATTCTCATCATGTTAGTTTATTCATGACTTTGCATTTCACATTTAACGCGTAAACTTCATATTAAATAAACGTTATCGCGTAAACATTATTTTGAACAATTGATCCGTTACTTCCAAAAATGATTCCGACATATTTTTATACTTACATTTAGTTTATAAAAAATAATATTTTGAGATTACCTAGTGTTTTAAATTTATTTTGTATATAAATCGTTAAATTTATATTACTACGACGCTTTTCTTAAAAACTACACGATAATTATTATATCACTCAAATTATGCAAGAAATATATTTTTACAATTTTTATGACTCAATATATTTTACTTTGACCAATTAAAATTTATTAGCTAAAACTATCCTATTGCACAAATGTATACACAAGTTACAACAAACTTATACTTAACTACATTTTACTTACACATTTTATACATAATACATTTTTTAAAAAAAAATATATTTGGGAAACAATATCCCCCAAAAACCGGCCATGGGGGGGGGGGGAAAGTCTTGGTTTGGTGAATATTTTCTTACATATCTATATTTATACTCCAAACTCTCTTACACATTCACTTCACCTCAATAATTTTCACACACACTCAAAGATATCTCTCTCTTTTCTCTTCCAAGAACCGGCCAAGCATAAGGGTTGAAGGAAATCCAAAATTTTCAAGATCAAGTTTAACAATCTAGTTACACTCTTTGTTTAGGTTTTGAAATAAAAACCTAGAGTGTTTAGGCTAAATCCTTTGTTCTAATCACCTCATCTAGTAGCTTGTAAGCATATCATTTTCATTTACATCTTTCCTTATCATTTCATATGTATTTCATCATTTTCTTAGCAAGCATGCAAGACTTATTGTTATTTATACCATTTTTACATTGTTTTTAAGAGTTTGATATATATAAGTCATCCTATAAATTATCCCTTGTTATTTATTGGTCTTGATGATGTCTAGGAACCCATGACACCCTAAGAAGGTGTATGGTAGGATTAGAATAGCTTTGGAGTTGTTTTGAAGGGATTGGAATAGGTTTAGTACGAGAAAAACTCTTTTCGTCAAGTATAAAAAGTGGTCTGATCTTGTTTTGTATTTCTGGAAAATCCGACAGTAGACACGAATTTTTGACCTTGATATTTAGAAAATATACTTTAAAACGAATCCGTGGCCGCTTGAACGGATTAAAACGGAGCTATAACGAAGAAATTATGAATTTTTCAAGTTTGACGACGAAATATATATTTCCTGAAATTTCAGCAAACTGTTTTTGCTTTGTACGAGTCAAAAACGAGTCTTAAGCTTTATAAATTATTTCGACTTATCAAAAATATATTAGTATACTTTGATACGAAGCTAAGGACGTATAATACGTAGAAAACGGATTTGTAACGACTAAAATATACACGTTTTTACAAAATTGCCGTAACTTTATTAGTTAAGAAAAACTATAATATTTTTAGTTGACAAGTGTTACGGTAAACAAAACGACCATATTGAAGGCTATTTTTAACGTTGACGTAGAACTTTTTGTAACGAGATGTCTTCTAATAAAATCGAGATCACCAAGCATATTTTCCAAAATGACCAACCGTTTGTATAGCGGAGTTGTAATGAATTATTTACGGTTGCTTAAACTTTGCCGAAATTCACTTTTAAACTACAATTGGACAAAATCACCCTACTTAACCTATATTTTTCTTTATGAACGAGACCTCTAGGATAAAAACTTAAATGCCAAAACTTTGAGATTTTGATACAAGCTTTCCAAAACCGTTGAGTTCGTTTCCTAACGTTCGATGTACATTATTTTACGACTAGCTTTCCGAGGTCATTTTTGTCACTTTCATGAGATTTCCAACGACATTATTTTACGACGAAAAGTTATAATTTCACAATAAATCATTAAATGACTATCGTGGGATATCATTTCAACGTAAATACTTGTGGAGTATTTTTTTTGTACGACGAGATGTCATAAACATATATTTTGACGATAAACATTATTTCCAAAACATACAAGTGGTATAGATATCATATGGAGTTGCATGCACAACATTGTATCACGCATTCACGACAACATATCATAACTCAAGTCATAACATTCATTTTAGGTCGCGGATAGTTTCCGAGCCTCATTTTAGTGAACTTCATTTTGTTAGCATATCAATCATACCAGGTGAGTTTCATAGCCCCTACTTTTATACATTTTGAATTACTTTTGGGGGAGATACATGCTCAATCTATTTTTATTTACTTTCACAAATACTCTAAACGTTTACTGATTACCGTGAGTTCATACCCCGCTTCTACTCATTTAAATTCCTATAAACTATTTGGGGCGAGATATATGCTTATTTATCCAAACATTTAGACTCTTTTGCCAAACAACATTACTTATACTTTACACTTGATTTCGTTATTTACTTGATTGGGTTATACTTGATTTCATATGCATATTTGGAACAAACATACAAGAATTAGTGGCTCCAAATTAAGTTGTTGGAAGGCTATTAATTTACAAACATACAAGAATTAGTGGCTCCAAATTAAGTTGTTGGAAGGCTATTAATTTACAAACATACAAGAATTAGTGGCTCCAAATTAAGTTGTTGGAAGGCTATTAATTTACAAACATCCCATCATTTATATGTTGGAAGGCCATTTTTATGGATACAGCCCAACGTGAGCGTTGGAGGAACATCCCAACACGAGTTGTTGGAAGACCCTTGTGGTGACAATTATACTTTTAACTACCTGATTGCGCATATTTATGATTGTCATTCTATTTTAGGCAATGGGTTGTGAACACACAGGTTGCAAGTTTTGTATGGGCGGAACTTGGAACTGAGTGGATTTACAATGCCTTTGCTGCATCAACATACTTTATAGACTTTTTCAAATCATTTTCAACAAACTTATGAACTCACCAACCATTGTGTTGACACTTTTTAGCATGTTTATCTCAGGTCATAAGGTGATAGCATTTCATGGAGCTTTTGGGTCACATGGCATACATTGGAGTCTTGTGCTTTTAACAATTACCATTCGACATGTTTTGTAAACTCTTTATGTATTAACAAACGTTGGGATTTCTGGTTGTGTAAACTTGGGCATATGAAATCGAATGGTGAACTTTTCAAAACGTCTCATTATAGAGGTCGTTTTCTGTATCCATACTTTGTGCTATGACGTCATACTCCAATGACACTATCGTTCCGCTGCGATATTTTGGGGGTGTGACAATGTTCAACAGGTTCTGCTATTTGGCTATCCACAATAAGTTGAACAAACCTAGGATACAAGTAATATTTACCTTTCTTCCTAATATTCTGCAGAAACCCTTAAAAATCATGCTAGACCAATTGAATTCCCTCCCTTCAGATAGACAAATTAAAGCAGTTGCAATTCTGGAGGGAAATTCATTAAACCCAGTGGTCTTATTACTCAGACACATCAGCAAGGTGTGAATTAAAAACTTCCATTCGGGAGAAAACATACATTTCAAAAATTTTACCCTGTCTCCCCTTCTTGTATAACCTAATCTTTGTAAACCTATAAATATATCATTATCAGAAAGATTAACTAGTCCATTAGCATCATCGAACATCAAACTACCTCTAATGACTTCCTCATCCACCAAAATCTCATTATCATCCACCGCAGTCCTAAACACCTCAGATCCATCTCGCTCCTGTATCTCAGCATTACCCCAAAAATCATGTATATAGTCTTTAAGAATTGTGGGTGCTACAGTTAATGCAAACTGAATTTTACTGTGGTTGATAAAATCAATCATGTCATGAAAACCATCTGATTGATTATTTTTTATTAAGTAAGCAACTAGGTTATGGGTGTTGGTATACTGCGACGGCATTGTCAGTTGTTATGAAATATGATGTGGGATTTTGAAATTACCAGTTTGGAGTGGTTAGGGTTTATGTGGAACGTCAATTGGAAGTGGTTTGAAGATCAATTACTTCAACTGGCAGTGATTTTGGGGAAAAAATAAGTTTGCATCAAATTTTACAAAACAGCCCCTTGAAGTATGCATTACCATGAACTTGCTAGCAGTGGATTTCAAAACAACCCCCCAAGTATATATTATCAGGAAAACCACTGGCAGTGCATTGACAACCACAAGCAGTGGATTGAAAACTACTAGCAGTAGTTTGATAGACGCTAGCAGTGGATACATCAAATTTACAAAACAACCCCTCAAGTGATACATTAACAGGATCATGCTAACAGTAGATTGAAAACCACTAGCAGGGGTTTCATAGACGCTAGCAGTGGATACATCAAAGTTACAAAACAGCCCCCCCAAGTATACATTATCATGTCAACTCAAAGAAAGAATGAAAATCACGTGTGGGTACATTTACAACAAATCGTCCTTATACTTACGACTTACGATTTTTTAAAATAATTTGTAATATACGTGTCTCGTTTTGTAATTCATCCGTTGTTACGAAACATATATCCTAAATTTGGCGTTGATATCTATGACACTCTGAATCGTGATCTATCTAGTTTATGATATATTAATGTTAGAGTGCAAGGTGTGAAATAACCAAACACTTAATGAATACCAAAATCAACCACTTAATTTACTCCTCAACAACTTATACCTTCCCCACATTAATTTTATGATTCCATATTAACTTCTATTTAAGAACCTATAACTCACATACTACCCATATCACACATACCACAATTATTAACCTCAACTGATTTCACCTCAACTTCTTCATCTTCATCTCCATCACTGCACCACCACTACATCATAGCGCCGCCTCCACCACCACTACATCACAGCGCAGGTATCGTTTACTACTTTTTATAAATACTCTTGAGTGACCGTAAAAAGCTTCATGGGTTTTTGTTATATAGTTGTAATCTTAACTGGGTATCTCTAGTTTATTAGGTATTGTTATATAGTATATTATATGCAATTGATTAGTTTTAGGAATATATGATTTGCTTTTATACTTGTTTGACATTGATTAGGTGTCACGGGTTCCAATCCGAGGCCAAGCCGCGACCGCAGTCGAGGCCAAAAGGTAAGATATGTCATTGCGTAATTTAGATAGCTTAGGGTTTTAGGTAAAGAGAACTATCCAAGCATCGGGTATAAAAAAGCCCTTTAAACCATGAAGCTCGAGTTGGTCATTTTAACAATTAGGGTAGGAGGGTAGGATGGTGGATTTTTGGGACATAAACCAAGTTCTTGGCAGGGTGTTCGGGTCCAACCCCTTTCATGTGTAGTAGCACTTTAACTAGGATAATGAGATCATTTTGTGTTCATATGCTTGTGATACAAAAGATTTGATCGTGTTTGCGGACGACTATTTGAACAGTGTGTATATGGTTGAGGGTTCCTGAAAACAAAAGAATGTTGTTAGTGTGTATACTTAAAGTGCTATTATACCATTGCCCAACACCATTTCATTATCCTTTTTACAATGATCTTCCCAAAAACTCACCAACAATTCTCTCCAATATTATCAAACAACAAAATTGAAGTCAAAAGGCCATGAC
>BPTQ01000007.1:347385140-347474592 GCA_019973895.1 Chrysanthemum seticuspe | reverse complement strand
CTAAGATCACTGATGATCAATGGGATGCCTATACTACTCAAGGTGCATCTGATCCAAATCTTGCGAAGCTTATATTAGGAGCATCTTTTGATAATGAGAATTTTGTGGATCAAATGGTGGCTCTTGGCAATCAAAGGAAGCAAGAAGCGGCTGCAAAGAGGAGAGCTATTGTTGCTCAAAGACAGAAAGCAAAAAGGGAAAAACCAATGACTGTAGCTCAGAAGAGGAATCATATGAGGAGAGTTGTGAAGAATCATAGTTCTTCTGTTTATAATGCTGGCATGTCAATGAAGCAAATTTGTGCTTTATCTGATGATGCTTTGATCAGAAAGTATCATATGATTATGAAGTTTTCTTCATCTGGTTCTACTTCTTCTTCTACATTGGAAAGGATTGCTCCTATGTCTGATGTTCCTAAAGCAAAGAGACCTAAAACAGTTGATATAGTGGATAATTTTGATGCTGTTTCATCTCAGGGGATATCTCAAGTTGTTACTTCTGAAACAACTTCTAAAACTAGTCCTTCTACTGATAAGGTTGTTTCTGCTGAGTCTTCTCTTGTTTCTTCTGAAGCATTGCCTAGTGTTGATAATTTGGGTGATTCATTGAGTAAGGAAGAAGATCTACAGATTGATAGAGATAAGATAGTTGGTCGGAGGAAAAAAAATTAAGGCTAAAAGGAAACTTAATTCCTTAAGGAGTTCTGTCAGACTGGCTAGAAAACATCTTTCAAAGAATATTTCTTTAGATCTCAAGGCTGATGAGTCAACTTTTATTAAAGTTGGACCTGTTGATGTTTTTCCTGAAGGTATACATTCAGTATTGATCAATTGGAAAGATGGGAAGCTTAACACTGTTTATCGACTGGATAATACTGCTATTCAGTTCAACTTCTTGAAGGAAATCTTTCATTTGGTGAATAGACATGATTTGAAGATGCTGTACGAACATGTCACTCAGTATTATACTATTCATTCACCAACGGGTTCTGGTCTATATTTATTGGGTGATCTTCAAGTCTTGTTTGATTCTAATTCTCCAGAGGGTAAAGGGTATTCTATTTGGAAGAATTCACATCAGTGGGAGATTAAGAATTGGAGATTTTATCCTATGCCCTGTGTTCATGTGGTTCAGACAACATGTGGTATGATTTTGTGTATGTTATCGGATAAGCTTTATCCTTTGTCGGTTGCTTTTATGGAACGATTGCTTAGAAAGAAGTTGGAAGTACCTCCTAATCCTGTTGGCAATGATGAGCTTCATGCTTCTCAATGTGTTGGTTTGATTAAAACTCAGCTTCTACAACATCAAGGTTTATCTTAATTGTAATATTTTGTTTCTTGTGTCATATTTGTTCTCTTTATTTCTTATTTAGTTAAAAAAAAAAAAAAAAAAAACTAATCTTTTTGTATTTGTTTGGGTTTGTCTAACTTTTATTGCAGGTTTGTTGTATACTTTTGATGGTTATTGACTCACCAGATATACCTTATGTATGTCAAAGAGTCAGCTAGTCCAAAGGGTACAGCTTTGGTAAAGACACATCAAATCTGTTGATAGCTGTAATGGTTTGCTCAAAATCATAGGGACTGCAACCACCCATGCTTAATTGCTGAGGGTTGTATGGTTCTCAATTCACCATGGTTTATTCCTATTTGGAATCCAAGAATTGACTAGCCCACTTGTATATGGCTTGTGGTAAAGGCATTGGAATACCATATTTGGTTATCAATTCACCAATTCTAAGAATTGACTAGTCCTGAGCAAACGGCTACAGGTAAAGACATTTCAAATCCGCTCATGGTTGCTGATTTGCTAATAAATCAGATGGTTATCAGTGTACCATAGTTTTTTGAACTTAAACATTTGGCTACTCTAGTAGTGATGGCTATTGGTAAAGAGACATCAAATCCATTATTTTCAATGATTCACCTCTCACAGGAGTTAACACACCTGGATGTGATGAGAATAGTATGAAACTAATTTGTTTTGATGTACATGTTGTCATTTGTTGCTGCAAAGATATGGAGTTTTCGAGTTTATTCATCAAAGAGATGTTCTTATTTTGAGTCTTTGCTGCTGATGTTCGTATACAATCAACTGGTGCTGCATAGTTAAAGATCTATTAAGAAACTGGAACTTAACCTAGTCAAATTCCAGTTTAGGTGAACATCCTGTTGGGAATTATGTGAAGTATGGATTATGCTGAAGTTAATGCTGAATGGATTCTGCTGAAGTAGTGTGGATTCTACCGAAGACATAATTCTGCCGAAGATATATAGTGATCAGTTGGTTTCTGCTGAAGTTGTTATTCCGTGTTTAGTATATTTAGTTTGGATATACATGAGCTATATTAGGAAGTGATTGTGTATATCTTATTTAGTTTTATGTTTATACGTTTCTTGGGAAACGGTTTAGGGTTTTGTTTAGGGTTCCTTGTCTATGGAATATATGAGATTTTAATTTAAAATGAGGTTGCGAAAATAACAAAATTTGAACAATCGAATACATTAACTTCACATTGTTTAGGGTTCCTTGTCTATGGAATATATGGGATTTACAAATTTTTGCGCCTAATCCGTTACACTTTACTACTAGCCGCATTCTAACATCAGCAGTGGATTCAATCTTCTAGGATTGGTTTAATTACCGCTGGCAGTAGGTTCCTTGTATGTCTGCAATCTTCTCTATCTTTTGAAACAGTGGATCAATTATAGGATGTGTCTCCTTTGTTCCTCTTGAACTGAGTTTAACTTCCAACATTTGTCTTGCCACATTCTTTGATAAAGGATAATCCCTATCAACAATCATGAAAAACCTATCCTTTTTTTTAGTTTTTACACCATGAACCTTGCAGTATGAGTACAATAGCCATTCAACCACCTCACAATCATACCAATATTCAGCATCAAGATCAGGTTCAAACATGTTCTTTATAGCAGCCCATACAAACTTAGCTAACTCTCCATTTGGACCTAACTTCCCATATCTGAACTTCATTACTTTCCACAACTGGTCCAAATCACTCTTAGTCAAACAATCCAGTAAGATCCCAAATGTTAAATAAGTGGATTTGCATCCATCACCTCTTGTAATCTCAACTACTTCTCTACCTCTTTCTATAACAATCTGCCAATCCATAATAGGATTAACTGCTTTTAAAGGAATAGGATTAATAGGTTTAGGATTAGGACTATTAGTCTCCTTAAAATACTGTTTAGTTCTTTCTTTCTTTTTCAAATCTTCATCCACCTTTTGTCTTTTATAACTGGATTGCTTCTTTAACCATTCTGCTTCTTTCTCAGAATTCATAGGATTGTGATCATCATTAACCCTCATACACATAAGATAAAGCTCCTTCATCCTCTCAAATGAACATGTTCTTAGATCTTCAGCAACATGTATGCCTGAATTCTTGATAATCTTCATGTATGTATTTCTCATCTGGCTCTTTGTAGGAGGTTTCTTTCTTTTAGCTTGCTTTTTATTTTTTTTAAACCTTGTTGCCCATTCACACAAGATTCTTGCTTTTTGATTACTAGAGAACAGTTCCCACTCTTGACGAGTGTACTCATTCTTAATATTATTAGAAGCTTCAAGATAGGATTGTGAATCCTCCCAATCATCTAACCATCTCTGAGTAGCTTCCTCATCTTCTAGCTTTTTCCTAAGGTAGGCTACTTTTTCTTCAGCTTCGATCCTTGCAACTAAGTCACGATCATAAGCAATCTGCTCTTCTTTATTCTTAAACTTTATATCAGGTTCAGCAATACCTTTTCCCTTTCCAATATCTGGTAGAGCCACCTTCTTCTTCAAAGGCTCACCAATAGTCAAACTTTTAGTCAAGGGTTTAGGTCCAGTTGGTTTAAGAAAAATAGGAGCAGGTGCAATGGTAGGTGTAGGGTCTGATGAACTTTTGCTTAAATTTATCAGTGTACTGGCAGCCTCCTTCTCAACTTCTTTTGATTTAGGTGGTGAAACAGATGTAGTTGTGACAATTGTAGATGTGGTAGTAATAGCAGTGTGTGAGACTCCTGCACCACCTCCTTCTGAAAAAATAGCCGTGGTTACAGAAACGCTAGCCATGGATGTCTCCTGCACCACCTCCTTCTCTTTAACTTGTACATCGGTTGGTGTGGTTACCTCAGTTTCAGTTGTAGCAGTGTGTTCTGAGTAACTATCAGTGGTTATAGAAACACTAGCAGTGGATGTGTCCTGCACCACCTCCTTCTCTTTAACTTGTACATCAGTTGTCGCAGTGTGTTCTGAGTAACTATCAGTGGTTACAGAAACACTAGCAGTGGATGTGTCCTGCACCACCTCATTCTCTTTAACTTGTACATCAGTTGTCGCAGTGTGTTCTGAGTAACTATCAGTGGTTACAGAAACACTATCAGTGGATGTGTCCTGCACCACCTCATTCTCCTTAACTTGTACATCAGTTGTCGCAGTGTGTTCTGAGTAACTATCAGTGGTTACAGAAACACTAGCAGTGGATGTGTCCTGCACCACCTCATTCTCTTTAACTTGTACATCAGTTGCTGGGGTTACCTCAGTTGAAGTTGTAGCGGTGGGTTCTGAAAGACTATCAGTGGATGTTTCCTGCACCACATCCTTCTCTATATCATCTAATACAGTCTTCAAGATCTCGAGTACAGCTTCATTCCCATCTTTATCAGACACCACATACTGCCCTCCATGATCTACACTATCCACATCATCATCCATATGCACAACACCAGCCTCCCCTGAATCAAATCCTTCAGTCGTCCCCTGTTTTTTTGGTCCTCCAAAACCACATCTTGAGAGGAGCTCACCTTCTTAGTCTGTTTCCTAACTCTTCTAACAACACTACGCCCATGTCTCCTAACTTTCTCCATCACAAACATCCTGTGCTTCAATTGTCTGATCGTATTCTCCATTTTTGTACATTTAACCGTCAATTCATTTAATCGTTCACGATTTTCATCCCCAACTCGACCTGTGTTAATTGGTCCGAGAGGTGGTTCATTGGAAAAGGCATCATGTTGATGTTCATCATTATCCGTCCATTCATGTTGATGTTCCAAGGTACCCTCCTCAGTTCGACCAGTGTGAAATGGTGCGAGTGGTGAAGTTATCATAGCATCAGGGTTGGTGTCAGTGGTTACACTCGTACTAACAGTGGGTGCAACTACGGTGTTAGTGGGTTCAGGTCTAGTCAATTGGGGTTCATTTACATCATCAAACTCACGAATGACAGGTAAATTAATCATATGAGGGAACAATGGAACAATTGGGATTGTTAAATTAGGCTTTTGGTTCCTTATATGAGCAAAAACCTTAGGATGCATATAATGCACCTCATACTTTGTATTATGTTCAACAGGTTCTGCTATTTGGCTATCCACAATAAGTTGAACAAACCTAGGATACAAGTAATATTTACCTTTCTTCCTAATATTCTGCAGAAACCCTTCAAAAATCATGCTAGACCAATTGAATTCCCTCCCTTTAGATAGACAAATTAAAGCAGTTGCAATTCTGGAGGGAAATTCATTAAACCCAGTGGTCTTATTACTCAGACACATCAGCAAGGTGTGAATTAAAAACTTCCATTCGGGAGAAAACATACATTTCAAAAATTTTACCCTGTCTCCCCTTCTTGTATAACCTAATCTTTGTAAACTTATAAATATATCATTATCAGAAAGATTAACTAGTCCATTAGCATCATCGAACATCAAACTACCTCTAATGACTTCCTCATCCACCAAAAGCTCATTATCATCCACCGCAGTCCTAAACACCTCAGATCCATCTCGCTCCTGTATCTCAGCATTACCCCAAAAATCATGTATATAGTCTTTAAGAATTGTGGGTGCTACAGTTAATGCAAACTGAATTTTACTGTGGTTGATAAAATCAATCATGTCATGAAAACCATCTGATTGATTATTTTTCATTAAGTAAGCAACTAGGTTATGGGTGTTGGTATACTGTGACGGCATTGTCAGTTGTTATAAAATATGATGTGGGATTTTGAAATTACCAGTTTGGAGTGGTTAGGGTTTATGTGGAGCGTCAATTGGAAGTGATTTGAAGATCAATTACTTCAACTGGCAGTGATTTTGGGGAAAAAATAAGTTTGCACCAAATTTTACAAAACAGCCCCTTGAAGTATGCATTATCATGAACTTGCTAGCAGTGGATTTCAAACCACTAGCAGTGGTTTGATACATTATAGCAGTGGATACATCAAATTTACAAAACAACCCCCCAAGTATATATTATCAGGAAAACCACTGGCTGTGCATTGACAACCACAAGCAGTGGATTGAAAACCACTAGCAGTAGTTTGATAGACGCTAGCAGTGGATACATCAAATTTACAAAACAACCCCTCAAGTGATACATTAACAGGATCATGCTAACAGTGGATTGAAAACCACTAGCAGGGGTTTCATAGACGCTAGCAGTGGATACATCAAATTTACAAAACAGCCCCCCAAGTATACATTATCATGTCAACTCAAAGAAAGAATGAAAATCACGTGTGGGTACATTTACAACAAATCGTCCTTATACTTACGACTTACGATTTTTTAAAATAATTTGTAATATACGTGTCTCGTTTTGTAATTCATCCGTTGTTACGAAACATATATCCTAAATTTGGCGTTGATATCTATGACACTCTGAATCGTGATCTATCTAGTTTATGATATATTAATGTTAGAGTGCAAGGTGTGAAATAACCAAACACTTAATGAATACCAAAGTCAACCACTTAATTTACTCCTCAACAACTTATACCTTCCCCACATTAATTTTATGATTCCATATTAACTTCTATTTAAGAACCTATAACTCACATACTACCCATATCACACATACCACAATTATTAACCTCAACTGATTTCACCTCAACTTCTTCATCTTCATCTCCATCACTGCACCACCACTACATCATAGCGCCGCCTCCACCACCACTACATCACCGCGCAGGTATCGTTTACTACTTTTTATAAATACTCTTGAGTGACCGTAAAAAGCTTCATGGGTTTTTGTTATATAGTTGTAATCTTAACTGGGTATCTCTAGTTTATTAGGTATTGTTATATAGTATATTATATGCAATTGATTAGTTTTAGGAATATATGATTTGCTTTTATACTTGTTTGAAATTGATTAGGTGTCACGGGTTCCAATCCGAGGCCAAGCCGCGACCGCAGTCGAGGCCAAAAGGTAAGATATGTCGTTGCGTATTTTAAATAGCTTAGGGTTTTAGGTAAAGAGAACTATCCAACCATCGGGTATAAAAAAAACCCTTTAAACCATGAAGCTCGAGTTGGTCATTTTAACAATTAGGGTAGGAGGGTAGGATGGTGGATTTTTGGGACATAAACCAAGTTCTTGGCAGGGTGTTCGGGTCCAACCCCTTTCATGTGTAGTAGCACTTTAACTAGGATAATGAGATCATTTTGTGTTCATATGCTTGTGATACAAAAGATTTGATCGTGTTTGCGGACGACTATTTGAACAGTGTGTATATGGTTGAGGGTTCCTGAAAACAAAAGAATGCTGTTAGTGTGTATACTTAAAGTGCTATTATACCATTGCCCAACACCATTTCATTATCCTTTTTACAATGATCTTCCCAAAAACTAACCAACAATTCTCTCCAATATTATCAAACAACAAAATTGAAGTCAAAAGGCCATGACACGTGGCTTCTTTGATGGTTTAAGACGAGGAGGTACACGGTTTCTTGGTCCGGTAGATACCGGAAAGTGTAAAGCCATTTCTTGTTACGGTATGTAGAAGTAACCTGATGATGAGGGTTGAATCATGAAGTGTAGAAAGGTGGTGCAAAAGGGTTTAGCTTGCTTTGATATTCTTTAACTGAGTGTGTGTTTTTAGTGGTGTCTTTTTTGGTGAGAAATTCCATGTTTCCGTGTGACACAGAGAGATCATAGATGATAACAAGATAGATGAAATGGTTGGTAATGATATATATATAATGGTGGCGAGCGATATGAGCGTTTTTGAGGGTGCCTCATTAACTCCACTTCACTCGCCATCACTATCATTACAAAACCCTGTCATCTATTTCTTATAATCTCTGACATCTCTTTGTTATGCAAAAACATGGAGTTTCTCAACAAAAAAAAGTCACTAAAAACACACACGTACAGTTATGAACTCTCTACGCATGGATAAACCACTTTGCACCACCTTTCTACCCTTCAAAATTCAACTCTCATCATCAGGTAACCATTACAAACCGTAACAAGAAACGTGTTGTACACTTTCCCGTATCTACTGGACCAAGAAATCGTGTACCTCGTCGCCGTGAACCATCAAAGAAGCCACGTGTCATCGACGCAAACTTCAATTTTGTTGGTTCATAATATAGTAGAGAATTGTTGGTGAGTTTTTGGGGTGATCATTGTAAAAAGGAAATGGTGTCGGGCAATGGTATAATATAACTTTAAGTAGACACACTAACATCATTCCTTTGTTTTCAGGAACCTTCAACCATATACACACTGTTCAAATAGTCGTACGCAAACACGAACAAAACTTTTGTATCACAAGCATATGAATACAAAATGATCTCATTATCCTAGTTAAAGTGCTATTACACATGAAAGGGGTTGGACCCCAACACCCTGCCAAGAACTTGGTTTATGTCCCAAAATATCCACCATCCTACCCTCCTACCCTAATTGTTAAAATGACCAACTCGAGCTTAATGGTTTAAAGGGTCTTTTTGATACCCGATGCTTGGATAGTTATCATTACCTAAAACCCTAAGCTATTTAAAATACGCAGGTTAAGCTTTGGTCAAACTCGAGAAGCAGAAGATATCGGAAGTCAACTAACGAAACCGCCTGGTTAACACGAGTTCGCGCCTTATGTGTTACAATATGTTTGTAGAGAATAACATGGTTAGGATTACCGCTAAATGGATTATAGGTATAGTTTTTTAACATTTGCTTATACATAGCTTAGGTATAGTTTCAGACCATTGGTGATTTTGGAAACACATTTTATGTTATCGATTGATGCTTATATATGAAATTATGTTGAGCGAATTTGTGTTGTTGTCACAAAACAAAAACGGAAAAAAAATTGTTCTTCTTATTGAAAATAGAAAATACAAATATCATTTAACAGTCAAAACATATATGATGATAACTTCTAAACAGTATTCATTCTCCTTCTTCTAAACAATTTACATTTTACACTTCTATTATAAAACTACTAAATGACAATACACATTTTCTGCTTATCACTCTATAATTCCACTCTATTTAATCCGCTCTAACAACTCCTATCACAACTACCAACACATTTTGTGGTTATCACTCTATATTTCCACACTCTATTTTTAATCCTCTCTAAAAAAAACGTATCTCAACCAACAACAACAATGTCCAACCCTCGTCTTCCCCTCTTGGATCAACTATCCCGTACAGCAAACTCTCGATCTGTCAAGTCTATGATGATTGTGGAATATTGGGGAGAAGTTAGGGATACTGTTCGGGATGAATTAGATCTGCAAGAGAAGATTGACGAGCTAACCGCTCGTGTACAATGTAAGGATGTGCTTATTGGAGAGCTGTTGGTTGTGGGTCCAACTAACTCGTCTGTTGCGTCTGTTCGGCACATGAGAAGGATGCAAATTGAAGATAGGGCTGAGATTGTAAGGAAGCAGACCTCCATCTTAGAAAGGCGTGCTCGCGTTTCTTCTTTGTTATCCTTCATTGAACATCTTGAGTCAATGGTCCTTTGACTTTGTGAAGCCTTCATGTTAGGTTTATGTTTTGTTTAGGTTATGTAAATCTTTGATTTACTTTAGTTATGGTGGGTTATGTGTGTACTAGTTAAGTGTAACTACTTTTGTTTATGTCGTTCTCAATCTTAATCTTATTTGTCTTTGTGTTTTACAAAACAACCTACATTGACGTTGAATTAAAATAGATAAATTATATCGCATAATCGACATAATTAATATAAAAACATAAAATAAAATAGCAACCACATAAATCCTTGTATCCAATTTTTTGTTAGTAAACCAAAACAAAATATGTTTGTCTAGTTGGTTTAAGCTGGTAAGATGAAAATAGCGCATTTAAAAGGTCGCTTGGAATACATCGGTTTATGTGAGAGTACTTGACATGATACATTGGTTTGTGTGATAATACTTTTTCTTTTTTACACTTTTCTTATTCTTGTTTGACCTCAAATCGGAAAAGATTTGCATTTGACTTGTTACTAAAGTTCTTGTCAGGGTTCGGTGTGATAGTGGCCAGAAATCGCTAATCAGAAAAAAGCGCTTTTAAAAATATCGCTCAGAATATATTGGATTACGTGATAGTACTATTAAACACACGTCTTATTTTATACTATATATTTTTGGGTACCAAATATGTCTTATTGTATATCTAGATCATACTTTCTTCACCATACTTGGGTGATATACATCCTCAAAATGTTTTTAATTACGACTAAGTTTATTGCTTAAAAAATATCGCTTAAAAAAAGATGTTTAAAAAACTAGGTAAAATATTCGCTTAACAATTTAAAATAAAGAGAACTAAATAAAGACATATAAATTTAGTGCCACCTAAATACAATTGTCGAATATACAATTTAGCTATACAACTATTCTGAGTCCATGCACGTTTGCAATACGTTTAAACCCGTCTCCTAATGTCACGATTACTGTGAGGCATGGAAACCTGTCAAATTAAAGAATAACAAAGGTTCAACATTTCCTCAAGTAAACAAATTCATCAGGTAGTCTACTATACTTATTTTGGTTCAAGTTGGCTATCAAATCAATATGGCTTATAAGTCAAAAGGCCATAATTAAAAAGAGCTTATAACTCATATAAAAACAAACATAAACCAAAGGAAAACTATAACTGCTTTTTTGTTTTAAAAAAAAAACTAAAGAAGAAAATGACTACAAAAATGCCTTTCTGCGAGGAGTTAGCTGCTGCTGCTGGTTCTAGTCTCGTTAGAGACATGATGGTGGAGAAGTTTCGTAGGGAGGTTACTGTCACTAGGGTGGACGAAGCAGAATTAACCAAAAAAGCCCAAGATATTAGGGCTTGTGTTACTGAGAGGGATTTCGTGATTGCAGAGTTGGAGCTTTTGTATCCCTTTGATTCAGGTGTGCAAAGTATTTCACAGTTGAATATTTTGCAAAATGAGGATTTGGCAGACATTGCAAATATGTTGGTGAAAGTTGTGAACAAGCAGAAGCGAACAAGGGAGCTTATGTCATTCATTGAGAAGCTCAAGTCTATGGTGTACTGAACTGGTTTCTTCTGGTGTTTTTTGTATGTGTTTTGAGTTTAATATATGGTTAGGAATGTATTAAGTTTATGTTTATGCTTATGGATGTTCTATAAACCTATTAAGGTTAGTTTTGTTGGATATTTTAATATATGCACTTACTTATTTATGTTTGTCTAAGTACTTTTGTGGGAACATACCTGTGTTATAACCTGCTACCTTGATATGCTGGCTTGTAACGTAGTGTTGAAAACATAAACTACATCATAAAAAAGAAATATAATCAATATGGATACGTGTACTGTGGTAAGTGTGATATGAATTAAGGGGTAACTTTGACGCACCAGGTCAAATATCAGTGTCTGCTATAAAAAATATAAAAACACAAAAAAAACGGCGATATTCCTGGGCTGCTAAATGCTACTTTGTGACACATATATCGCCCGCTTTATTAGATTTATGTGTCACAAAGTAGCATCTAACAGCTCAGAAATAACGTTGTTTTTTTATTTATTTATATATATTTTTTTGAACCACCTTAATTTTTTTATCGATTGCCTGCAAAGGCTTTATCTTGCTCTTCAATGAAAACCAACTTACGCTTAACCTTAGGCTTAGCAACTACATCCCTATGGCTAACAGACATATCGACATCAACATCAATAAGGCTGCTTGCTTCTTCTTCAGCCCAAGCAATAAGCTCATCATATGTCATATTGCTTGCATCTTTTAATCTTCTTCCATGTATAATCAATTTGGTTGTATAATCATCTTCATAATCATAAAAGTTAAGATTTTGATAATAAAAATCAAATAAGTTTTGGGGATTATGTGCCATATACATCATTAACTTCCCATATCGATCAGCAAGGTCATACATGGCAGCCACATCCCTATCACACTCTATTAGTTTCAATCCTTGGACACACTCCAAGTAAAAACACCCCCATTTTCATACCTCAACGGTTGGAAATAAAACTCACCCAAAACATGAACGTCAAACAGGTAACGAGGATCTGAAGTCCAACTAGGTGCCATCCTGTTACAGGAACACGTAAAATAAGAATACTTTAAAAAATATAAATAATTTTAAGGGAAATGTAAACCCTAACTAGGTACGAATATTCAAACATTAAATAGAGACAAAATTGATATGGGGGACCATGACAATAAAGTATCACGAACCTTTCGCACAATTCAATTTTAATAATTGAACGAAAACGACAGTTGAATTAGATTATTAAGAAGCTAGGGTTCTAGTCGGTAGGAAGTGAATGTGGGAACAAAAAATAGACAAAGTATATGTGTATCATAAATCGCTAAGTTGAGAAAGGCGCTTTTAAAAAGTCGCTCATAATATTTTGGGATATGTGATAGTACATTACAATTGTCAACTCTAGAAGTGGTTTGAAATGTCATAGCAGTGGTTTAATTCAAGCATTGGATTCATTCTTCTGGCAGTGGTTTCAACAACTCTAGCAGTGGTTTGAAAAGTCCTAGCAGTGGATACACCAACCACACTCCAATCTGTTGACCAAGATTACATCAACCAAAACTAGCCGAAAAATAGTGATATTATGCACTAATATGAAGGATTACAACATAATGGTTGTGTTGTGAAACTCCTCAAGATTACAACATACGCGCATAAAATGGCCATGTTGAAAAGTCCTTACGATAAACTGTTAAAATTTCTAACAGTCTAAACAGTCCAATCGAATACAAGTATATACACACCCACCACTGAAAGCTTGTTCATGTAACCCAAAAAAATAAATAAAGGATCTACATACATGAAATTAAACCTTATCCGATTTACTAACAAATATGGAAAACAGGATACACCAAACCATCATAAGAATCTACATACATGAACTTAAACCTAATCATCTTTCCATGCTCAAACTCACAATCTTCAAAAAAGTAGGCCCAGTCACCTAATGCATTCACATGATTCAACCGGTATGGATTGTCTCTATGATACTCAATCTGAATTTGCATCATGTATTCGACTTCATCATTCCTAAAAAGTGCATTTTGATAAAAATGCATAGGATGATGCTGAAGAAAATGGTCTGGAATGTCCTGGTGTGCAACAATTACAAAAATTATATAAAATTATATAAATGCATAGACAAAAAAGTACACACAAAATACAAACTTACAAGTTTACATAACGGAAGAATTTCAGTAGACCTTCTGTAAAAGACATCAGTTCGCTCACCAAAATGATCAAGGTGACCAATCCATTGGAAAATGTGTTGCATTCGCTCATCACCTGTTTTAAAAAGATCAAAATAAATCTTAAAGATAAATGTTATGATATTGCTGAATATGATTATGAGATTTCAAGCCTACCTCCATCTTCATTATCAAGATCATTTTGTGGAAAAAACAATTGCGTCACACCAAGAAACTGCCCCTGTATCTTTGGCCTACCATCGAAACCAAACACGGTTATATTCAACCTATTGTGCTCCAATTTAGTAAAAACAATAACATCGCCAAATTCAATATCGGAATATTGAAGAGCAGTCGACCACATCTCAGCATCCATAACATACAAAGCACGAGGATCATGACATCGTTCATAGCCCTAAGTAACATCCACATTAAACTCGATTCCTTCAACAACAACAACAACAGTACCTTGCAACCCAATACCATCTACAAAATTACCGGGCAATGTCTGAAACACCATCTGTGGAAATAGAGGGTATGGCAGCCGATAACTCTGAAACCTTATATGACGACTTTCTACACCAGCATATTCCTCAACTTCCAACCCATTAGAATCATACCCAGTAACGTAAAAAGAGTAATCACCTTCTTGAACAAAGTGTAACATGTAAACATCCGTATACATGTTTTCATGAACAAATTCTACCCATTTGTTACCTACAATCCTAATGGGACCTCCTAACCGAGCAACAATCCTTACTTTCTTCCGTTGTCTTTGTATTCCAGTTAAATATAAATGACGATTCCCATTAAAAGCACGGTCAGCAAATGGAGGAAGCTCAAGAAACCCAGGGTAAAAATTTATGTTTGGTCGCACCACAAACTCGATGGCCATGATTACCTTATAAACAAATTTACAAGCATGTAAAGTTAAGTTAATTCTAAAATTTTGATAATGAATATTCAAACATAAAATACAGTCAATATTGATATAGGGGACCATGACAATAAAGGATCATGAACCTTTTGAGAAATTCAATTTTAATAATTGAACGAAATTGACAGTTGCACGAAAAAGGCAAGGGTTCTGGTCGGGTAGAAATTGGATGTGGCCAAAAATAGCTAAAAGATAAGGTTTTAGTTATTCATAAATCGCTTTAAAAACGTCGCTCAGAGTATATCGCTTATCTAATCTCCCGCCAAAATATTATTCCCGCCTAAACACAAGTCAACAAAATAAGCATAAATACATTCAATTCTATAGTCCACATACAACAATCCACAATGGCTTTAAACTTATCTGGAAAAGGTCATTATGAACAAGTGCCAAACAGGAAAGAGGATGCTGATGACAATTTGATACCACACATACAACAATCAATAATGGCTTTAGATTTATCTGAGAAGAAAAAGCTAGATGGTGATATTACGGGTAAGGAGAACCAAGATGGCATTACACCAGAAAAAGTTAAGGCATTGGCAAAAAGGATTAAAGATCTAGAAGAGTTCTTTGAAAAACTAAAGGAAAGGAAAGCAACTGAAGAAGGATGTGGTTCTAGCAGTACTGTTTGAATGGATGTAATGGTTCAATAATAAATGTTATGGGTCTAAAATTTAACAATGTAATGCTTGTGTTGAAAATCTTATCTATGAAATAATTTATTGAGATGATTGTTGTAGTTTTGTTATCGAGATAGTTGTGCTGATAGACATCAGCATGTTTCATCAAAATAATTGCAACGTAACATACACATGGTAGTAGAACCATCATCACATACTGGTTTATAACATACACTAACAAGCCTTCACCACATACTCAAAATAAATTGTTTCATCATGATGACTAGTTAGTGTAGTTTGTAACATACACTAACTAGTCATCATGCATGGAAAGGGACAAAAATACAAATTGTTTAACAGGGTACATACCACCCTGGGAGATCAAATAACTACCACATTGTAGCCTTCATCATACCTTCGAATTACTTGGATCAGAAGAGGCTGGGTATGACATGGAACCGTCAGCTGTGGAATCTTCAACTATCACTTGATCATTAACCAAACTGATTGCCTCATCACCCTTCATATCATCATATTGATTACTACCAACTGCTTCAAATTCATCAAATAATCTCCTAGATTTCAAGGTACCAGTTTCAAAATGACTTTTCTTGGACACATATTGAAGTACAGTAGAGCTTCCAACTGTAGGAACGCCATCAATATCATTAAAAAGCCTCTTACACTTTAAAGGGCTGTTTTGAATAGATGGGAGTAAACTAGTAGAATGTGGATCCTGAAGGTCATGATTATCAGCAGCCTCTAAGTCGTTAAAAAGGTTCTTACCTCTTAACGGACTAATCTCAAACCCACGTTCGTTTGACAAACAATCGGTAACAGTGGACTTCTGTGTCCAAGAATCTTCAAAGTCATTCGACACATAAGGTCGGACTGTAGTCCTTAAACAAGGAGGAATGTATTCAAGGTCATTACTACCACCAAATTAAGACTTTCCTCTGAATAAACTAGCTTCAACAAAAGGCTTGATATAAGGTGTCCTAAGGTAGGCAGGTGAATTTTTTTCCTCTTCTTCCCATGCCATTAGTTCTTCAAAAGACAGACAGTCGACATCTTTTTTTTTTTCTTTTCATGACTTATAAATTTAAATGTCAGATCATCGTCTGAGGAATCAAAAGACAGGTTCTTGTGATAGTAGCTAACTAAATGAACCTGTGGCTGATGACAAACATAGATCTCAACTAGACCATGGAGCTCAGCCATGTCATACAGTTTCTTGACATAATTATCATCTTCTACAAGGGTCAACCCTTCCTCCAGACTACTACTTGGAAGACAAAAATACCAAGCCCAAATATCCTCCTTAATTTCTTTCAACAGCATATCACATATTTGAGAATACGATAACCTACTCAACCTAGGTAACCTCAAATGTAAAACATCTCCACCTAAATAACTTAAGGGATAAAAATTAAACTGACTGCCATGATAAACATCAAACCCAAGATCTTGACTGTTTTCAGACATTCTGTGTAACAATGGAAATAATTCAGCAAAACAAAATATATTTAAGATAAAATTTAACATAGAAAAAGTAAATGGACAAACTTACAGCCATTTTTGATACCATAATTCATAACAGGCCTTTGATTCTGTGTTTTGTGATGCCATAGTTAGTAGAAGTCTGAAAAACACAAAATATATGTAAGATAAAATATGGGATAGTTTTGGTTAATAATAGGTACAAAACATACAAAAGGTATTAAAAAGTGAACAGTGATAAAGTGTCAACAAAGTACAGTATAGCCATACTCAAATGTTATATGTAAGATATAGTCAAACTCACCCAAAAAAAGTCGCCTAGTTTACATGTTGGATAATGCATACCGAATGGACAATACTTGTAAAGTAGCATGGATGGGTTTGCCCTACTTTGTATATCCATAATTTGGTGTGTGGTTAATATTTTTTTGCTTATTTTTATAGAAAAATATTACTAGTAAACAAATTTGTAGCGTCTCTAATTATACTATTACATTACTTTGAACACAAGAATATAATACAACATGTTGAATACAAAAATTAAAACCATTCAAGGGAGCATATGGTTGTCAATTTGTTTCAAGTAATACATCAACAAAACTAGAACATAACTAAACACAAACACGGTGTTTAAAAAAAAACCTAGCCATTTGTTCACGGTATGAAAGCGCAGCCTGAATACGATCCTTCACATCCAATGATAGACCAAAAGCCAAGCGGTATAAAAAAATACATACCCAAATACCACAATCACCAAATATCCCGGCCTGCTTCGGTACTTGTTCAGCGATAGTAAATGTAATGAAATAACTTGCCGGATCAATGCCTTTCTTCTCAAATACTTGCGCTTGTGCTAGGACCTCAGGTAATTGTAGTTGTGGACAAAAGTAGCACCGTTTTAAAAAATCTATTTATGTATTCATTCTTATGACGTATGAATAAATAGCCAAACCTGTAAACACTCCCTCAGTTTGATATAAAACTCTCCCCATTCCTCTTCAAAATTTTGACCGCTATCATAAAAGGTAACAATGCCAGTGTCTATCTCCAAACGCGCAAGACACCAATGAGCTTCAGTTTCATTAACAGACATGAAAACCTACAACGTTTGGCTCACAAACATAATATTAATATATGGCAAAAGCTAATCAGCATAGTTAAATATATATATATATATATATATATATATATATATATATATATATATATATATATATATATATATATATATATATATATATATATATATATATATATATATATATATATATATGTATCGTTACTTACGTGCTTAACGTCAGACCATGGAATAGAGTATCTTTCACCATTAGCATACCACAACGGCAAAGAATTTTGTAACAGAAGCTGAACAAAATAGCTACTAACCATCGCCCAATCAGCCGTATCGGGCCTAACATGCCAAAGGTAATTAACCCACAACTCTATGTGCTGTAAATTTGGAAACATGAATGAGTGTGATAAACATTATAAGAAATCAATTCTGTAGGTACAGTTGTATGAGTACTTGCCTCATCCCTTAGCCAACCTTTCCTAGGCGGGTCTAAGCAAACCAAACTTTCCCAAAACCTTCTATCCACACACACATCGTCACACCAAGGAAACTTGAAGTTAAGTGGTCCAATTTGTCCAAGAAATTCGTCAAATTCATTTGTGAAATGAACTCTGTTGACAGCATCGGTGGAGCGTGCAAGATCCTAGTATATGAAACGATTAAACTTATAATCAAGATATATTTTAAAAGGTTGTCAAGAAGTATTTGTTCATACCTCAACCCAAGGCGTGACAAATTTAAGTTTTTCACTCATATCTGGATCAGGTAACCTAGAGCATCGTCTTTTCTTTTCAGCATATGCCTTGGTCCAATAATACGAATTAGCTTCACCCGAACGTTGTTCACTCCTCTTGGAAACTGCAAAACGTCCTCTACTGGCTTTCATATGATCTGAGTTCATGATTGCTTCTCCCCTTTTCTTTCGTTCATTTTCATACTGCAACCTCTTTTCCTCTTCCCTCATTATCAACTTGTCTTCTTCCATCCTTAACCTCTTCTCTTGTTGCATCAACTGCTGCTCTTTTAACCGGGCACTTTCTAATTCTTCATGTCGCAACCTTAATTCTTCTTGGATAATAAATTCCTGTCAGCATTTATAAGGAACCTATCGTTATGATATGTTATGGTACGGAAATAGTTTTACACTTGTTTACTGATTTTGTAAATTACCTTTGCAAGATCGTCATCAGAAAATTCATCTAGCCGCGCTGATGAATTAGTATCAATGCTTGACTGACTTGACTCAAACAAGTCAAGAAAATCATGATTAAGCTCATCACAAAACTGTGCACTAAGATGCCGAAGATCATTAGTTAACTCCAATTTCTCCTAAGAATAAAAATAAGTATTTATAAAAAACATATATACGAAAGATAATGGATAACTGAAGGGCTGTTTGGTAAATTTCGTGTATCCACTGCTAGAGTATATCAATCCACTGCTAGTGGATTTGAATCCACTGCTAGCAGGTTCCTGATAATGGATAATTGAAGGGCTGTTTGGTAAATTTCGTGTAGTTCCTGATAATGGATAATTGAAGGGCTGTTTGGTAAATTTCGTGTATCAACTGCTAGTGGATATCAATCCACTGCTAGTGGAATTGAATCCACTGCTAGCAGGTTCCTGATAATGGATAATTGAAGGGATGTTTGGTAAATTTCGTGTATCCACTGCTAGTGGATATCAATCCACTGCTAGTGGATTTGAATCCACTGCTAGCAGGTTCCTAAAAATTAAATTTTGTGTATCCACTGCTATAGTATATGAATCCACTGCTAGTGGTTTTGAATCCACTGCTAGCAGGTTCCTGATGATGTCAAAGTATATATACGGAAAAAAAAAGATATATTACCCCATTTCTTTCTCGAGCAAGAACCTGAAAAAAAGGACGTATATTATTATCAGTAGTCGTGTGATTATTGATGGGTCTATGACTTTGAACAAATGCTTTAATAACCTGAATAATTGCCTCAAGTTTGAACAAACGCTTATTTAACTCTGTAATAACACGATCCTGTGTTATGCTGATCTCTATTATACTGCTCTCACTCCTGCGTATAATAGGTAAATGTTTCCTTTCAGTCTTGCCACGTTTGCGTGCTGCGGCCATCTTCTTCAACCACTCGTCGTAAAGATGTGTTGTTTTCATTGGTGGAGTTCTAGGTATGTAATCATGGAAAAATGCCGTAAACTTTATATACCAATCAGATCTCCTCTCAGCTATTGTCGGTGTAAGTTCTTTAACAGGATTGGAATCCTGTTAAATAAAATAATAATGTTCAATAAAAGATTGCATTAATGTAGAAAAAAAGATTGCATTAATAAGAAAATTTTAAATATTACTTTTACCTTTCCAAAAAGAAACTTATAATCAGATCTTTTGAAGGGTGTATTCTTTGACCACGCTACTCCTCTTGGCATAATATCAGGAACTTTATTCCACCATAGAATGCTTCTTTCAAAAGACTCCAGTATCCAAATCTATTTGGATTTTGGAATTTCAATAAAAAATAATAACATAAAATATTGATACATAAAATGAATCCAGTGTATATTGATATATAAAATATTAACCTTGAAAGCCCAAACGAATCCTGACAGTGTATAGGTTGGAACAAATTTGTGGTCTTTGTTAATACCTTGAAGGAAATCCCACTTGTGTTTATCTGCAACATCCAAAATTTCATGATACAAATGCCTCCAAATATGCTCTCCCCATGGGAAGGCATCCCAATCATCTAGGTTTTCAACTAATCGCATGAGAGAAACATCAACTTCCTGAACCAATAATCTGCCCATGAAGATAACCTCCAAAGCTAACAATAGACAAAGACGTACTGCATCTTCGTCGCATATGATGCCAAATGCCTCTTCATCCTCAATTAGGCCAAGAATATCTAAATTTGTAATTTTTGAACCTGAAAGTTTTGTGAAAACCCTTGACATAAAATTGAGGTGTCCAGATCCATATTTTTCAAAACTTACTTTTCCAAAATTAAAACCAGTGATAAGCGAAAACTCTGGACGACCGAAATGTAGGGGATGGTCATCAATATAATATACAATCGGCATATCATAATGATTTTTATTCGGATAACATTGTTTTTGTAAAATATAATCTATCATATGTGCTTCGTGGTCAAAATAAGAAAGGTCCAACCATTTACCGAAACAAGTTGCCCGAAACAACTTCCTTCGTTTTTTTATCCAACTTGGATTTTATTAAAGAAAAGTAGTTTGGTTTACTTCTGATGATAATTTTCGCCTCATATTCCTACAAATGAAAAATAAAATAAATAAAGAAAATAAAATAAAAAAACATAATCTACTTAATTACATATAAGGGAGTAACAAAGCTGCATTCAATCATCAAAGCCTCACAGTACAATTTCGTAACAAATACCAAATATATTTCCATTGCTTAATGCCTTTATTGCAAAAAGGTAGAACAACAAAGAATCGCATCTCACACACCAGATAAATTACAAACCCCAACACAATCTAAAACGTTTTGCTAACTTAAATAAACAAAATTGTTGTTGCAAAACTACTATTAAACATGATTAATTTGAAATAAATAAGGGGAAAAACAAATATACGAACAATTTATATATATCAACATAAAAATACATACCCGAATACGAAACATTTTTTTTCAGGATTTCGATAAGACGATAGTTCTTGACTTGTAGGAGTAATTTTGTAATGGGGGTGTAATGTATGTGTTATTCTGATTCTATGGTTATGAAAGATATGATAAGTAAAAAGTATTTTTACTGTGGTGTAAAAATTGGATAAGAGTACAAAAGTACTATTTTGTTAAAAACCGCTCAAATTAATTCGCTTAAGTCGCTGGACATTGGGAAGGAGCAAAAGGAATAAAATAATACTTTCTAAAGTTTGACTTTTTCCTCGAAAATATCAAAAAAAAAAGTCGCTCGAATCTTAAAAACTCGCTGGATATTAGTCGACTATAAATCATAGGTACGAAAATGATTGGTTTCTGAAAAGTGTCAGGACACTTGGCACTCTTAGATTGGAAGGAAAAAGTCGCAAGTCTCAAAGTCTATTTTGAAAATACCCAAACTTTTTTCCTAAAAAGTGATGACTTGAGCAAAAGATGCATTCTTAGAATTAGCTTTTTTTTTTATCCATAGTACTTAAAATAAAGCATATAAGTAGAAAAACAAAGAAGCTACAACGTAACACACTGTGTTAATGTGAATCAAGTAGGATTGTCAAATGCTCAAACAACTGTTCTTGTTCAATTATTCGCAAATCTGCCTAGCTTCTAGCTTTTTCCCAAACCGGAAAAACCCCAATAAAGTGAAAATTTTGATTCTTAACCAAATATGTTTTTCGTTGTAAGCATCCTTCAATTCTAACATTGGCATATGCATTCTTAACAATCCATTCACTTACTCTATATATATCCATCAACACTGATCAACACTTCATCCTCACATCCAGTTTTCAAACGAACTCTTCACTCTCAACACTTCCACTAAACATACAATGAATACTCCTTTAATCTTCTTCTTTCTCTTCATCTTCTTTGCTCAGGCTAAAGACCACCAGCTGCAAATGAACCAAGGTGCCAAATTAGTTGAATTTAGGCTGTCTCATGTACAACGTCCAAACTCTGTCGTTGAGCCAGAACCTCATATGCTCATAGATTACGACTCGTTGACTGCTCGCATTCACGAGTCGCAATCTTGTGCCACCAACAAGGAAGACCATTTCCTTAAGGAAGGTCTCCCTGGCCAACCTCCATCAACATTGTCGTTAAAGCAATTTGCTGGAAACCTTGACGTTGATGTTATGTCAGGGAGGTCATTATTTTACTATCATGTGGAATCGGAATCCGATTCTGCTTCTAAACCATTAGTACTTTGGCTGAACGGGGGTAAGTAAATAATTCCTAAGGAGCTGCTAGTTAAACTATGTGTGTTTTATAAAAATTTATATACGAATGATGCATGTGTGTATTTCTTATGCATGTATGTAGGCCCTGGATGTTCTTCGCTTGGGATGGGAGCGTTCACCGAAATTGGTCCTTTCGGTGTCAACCCTGATGGCCAAACCCTTTATGCTCGTAAATTCGCTTGGAATGAAGGTACATTACCTTAATTGCCACTTGATTTACTGTATACTGTTGGTATATAAGTTAATTAGTTAGAAATGGTTTACTTGTAAAGTATATCATATGAACTGATATGATGTTGTGTTTGGTGGACGTAGTGGCGAATATACTATTTCTGGAGTCTCCGGCAAGCGTCGGCTTCTCCTACAGCAACACGACCTCTGACTACGATGTAAATGGGGATAAACGCACAGGTACTTTCCTATCACTCAAACATATAATTACTCAAATATGTCTTATTAATGTATTTTCTGTTTTAAGTTTTTATAATTATGAATTAATTTGCATGTAACGGGAATAGCCGAGGACACACTCGTCTTTTTGGTTACTTGGTTTGCGAAGTACCCGCAATATCAGGGCAGAGACTTCTATTTGGCGGGAGAGAGTTACGCAGGTTGTTTTGATTAGTACATTTATTTAGTTAGCGATTCTTTATAGTACGTTTGATTACATATATTGCTAATTAAGTGTATATATGTCACAACAGGATACTATATTCCAGAATTAGCGGACGTAATTCTGAATTACAGTAGAGACTCGTACTCTGCAAACCCCATCATCAACCTCAAAGGATTTATGGTATATACACATATACATATGCTTAGTTAATTTAGTTATTGTATCTTAACATGCATTAATTTAACAGATTGGCAACGGGCTAATTGAGGACGTGAACGACACCATAGGATACATTGACTTCGCCTGGACTCATGGGCTTATCTCAAGAGAAACTCGTGAAGAGTTTTCAAAGGCCTGTTTCAATGGTGGTTTTTATGCAAGCCCCGCGTGCCAGTTATCTTACAGTCATACATTGGAGAATCTTGGGTATTTTGATCCTTCCAACATCTACGGACCACTTTGTGACCCATTATCGGTCATGAATGTGAGCTCGGGTGGTGGAAGTTTCATAGACCCGTGCGATACACTCTATGTGTTTAACTACTTGAACATTCAAAAGGTACAGGTAGCGTTAAACGCGAACAGAACAAGGTTACCATACCCATGGTCTCCTTGCACTGGACAGATGCACGTATGGCATGATACTCCCTTAAACATGTTCCCATTTTACCGCCGGTTAATCAAGCATAGGTTACGCATACTCTTGTACAGGTACTATTATACAAAATCTTAAGCTGCGTACGTACCTCCTAGTCTTTAATGATTACTTGAAAAAAATTCCAATATGCAACAAATTTATCATATTATAACAATAATAATTTAATTACTTGTAACAGTGGAGACATGGATTCAATTGTTCCGCTGACATCAACTCGTTATGCGCTAGAAGCATTCGGCCGGAGAACAGTTATGCCATGGAGTCCGTGGAGTTTACAAGATAAGCAACCGGTAATTAAACATATATGTCTATAGTATAAAACTATAATGTTAATTAATCCTTCCAAGTTTATATATCTAACTTTGATAATCATCACTTTGCTTGTTAAGCTTGCTGGTTATCAAGTCGTTTACGATGGCTTAACGTATGCTACAGTTCGGGGAGCAGGCCACGAAGTATCTCGATCACATGCCGATGTACTATATGCTATGTTTATTAAGTTCTTAAATAATGAACTATTGTAAATGTTAGAGAGACCTTTAGGCAGATATGTAACTATTGATGCAAAGTGTTGTTCGATCTCAATAGTTTCGTACCAATGATGTCGAGATTTTTTAATTATAGGCATTTTGTGTATGTTACGAATGTATGACAAAGAAAAACGAGCAAGATACAAAAATTGAATGCAGAATTCAAATAAGCTTTAATAAGAAATGTTACGCCAACAAATTATAATTCCCAAAGCAACACCTTTTCCACTAACGGAAAAAGCGAATGAAAAGACACTGAAACACATATTTAGAAATTAGAAAGAGACCCATTACGAAGCTAGTATTATTATCTTTTACTCGGTTTAATTTGTTAAATTCATATATATTTTAATAAGTTGTTTAAAAATAATGGGGTTACTACACATACTCTATAATTTCAGTTCAGCTGTTAATAGTTTTTGTGAAATTAGATACTAATGACAAACTTAAACGCAAAGCTGAAACCAGAAGATCAAATGAAAAGATCAGTTTAAAGTACGTTCAGGATGAATTTGGAATTAATTAGTTGAGTGGACATTGATGATGGCAATTACATAGACTATGAACGGTTCCTATCGGACCCTCACACTTTCCAGAGCCACCGGGGTATTTGCTCACACATTTGTCGTTGCAACAACCAGCCGGACATTGAGGGCTGCATATATCCATTCTCTCAACGCATTCACCCCCATTTGGATTTACCAAGGAATCCTTTTGAGCAACAACATCACGTGCATTCAACATGTATGCTTGATTACCAACTGCATGCATGCAACCATATAACTTAGTTAACTCTTGTTGATATATTGCAATGCAACCATATAACATATATACCGTACGTATTCTGTAACAACAATACAAGGATCCTAATACATGGATGACCATCACTTTTTCTTAATGCTAACAATGTCCATGTGTTTCATTTTTTGACAAGGGTATTTTAGTCATTTTATTTTTGACATAAACGAAATATGCAACCAAAGTTACCCATAGGGATGGTGCATATACTTTCAAAAGGATAGGAACAAAACTTGCAATTTGGTTAAACCACAAGGATGATTTTTGCAATCTACTCTTTTCAATATTTATAGGGAGATTTGAAAAAATGACATTGAAGATGATACTTATTTTTAGTTTGACTCAACTTTGTGTCATATTACTAAAAACTATGATACAATTATGTGAACTACCTATATTGCCCTTTCATGTAATGCATTTTACGTCAGGGATCTCAGTCTTCTTAATACTTTACATTGTTAACAATTAGTCATTCATCTTTCGTATACTTTTTAGCATTCTTCCGACAATTTTTACCAAAAATTAATTAAAGTCATTCCGAAAATTGCTCGTTAAATTCTCTAAATTTCGAAATCTTTCTTAAACTGAGAAGTTGTTTTGGATAATACTTCTTTGACATCAGTTGCTTCTTTCGAAAGCTCGGTTATTTTCCATTTGAGACGAAGATTTCAGATTCCGAAGAGGAATTTTAGGACTCACATTTTTATATACATGGTTGACAGACATTATTTTGGATGACTCAGTTTGATTCGTGAAAGCCACTTTTTGAATATCAAGCATTAAGAATTTTTTTCGTTAAATTCGTCTTCAAGAGACATGACATACTTCACATCTTTTTTCATTTCAGTGACAAGATTCCTTTCCAAGTTATCAAAACACATGTTTACGTTTTTCGCACACGGTTCTCTGCTTTTAAAACCTTCTGACTTCAGTTATTACACTATATTCCAGTGGAAGAAGATGAAAGTAATCACTAGTTGAGTATTGTTGCTTGACACCATGAATTTTAACATATGCTCGAATATTCCTTTAGTATGTTTGTTACTTTAGTACTACCATACTCAAAACCATGATACGAGAATGGGGTTTTTTATTTCTTTTTAAAAGTTTTTCCTCTTCAAATTTTAAAATATCTTCTAAATTGAGCATAAGATCAGTCGACAAACCTTTCCCAGGTTTTCTGCATCTTATAAACTGGGTGTCGACTCTTTGACTTTGCTCAAAGTTTCAGGGTTTTCTAAAACCAATCCCATGTTTTCCAATGTGCATGTTATCATTGGATGGGAGCATCATGTGAAGAGTATGAACAACCTGTCGTGTTTTTTGAAGTTTTGTTTCAAGATCGTTTGCTCGTTTAAAAACTCTTATTTTTCATTTCAAGTTTTGTTTTATCAATCTCAAACATTAAAACTTTAAGGTTGTTTTCTCAAGCTTTAATTTTTTATTTTCTAAATCTAAAATTTGTTTCAGAAGAGCTTAAATTTTCTGCATGTTAATTATATGTTGTGTATCAAATTTGTCGATTAACAACTTCTTTCGAAGATAAGCTTCTCTACGAGCAATTTCAACTTCCTATGTTTCTTTTGAAAGTGGTTTGACAAACTCTTGATGCTTTCGAGCTTGAGATTTAAGGTTTGATTTTTCACTTTCAAGTTCACTTTTTCTTTTAATGCCATTTTTAAAACTTTTCTCAATTTCCTTATATCTCTCGATCCCTTTTGTCAATAAGGCATTCGCATGCTGAGCTTCACGATTAACCTTATTGCACCTTTCAACTTCATATTTTAAATTATTGACTAAGGAGGAAAATAAGGCAAGGTTTTGCACATAATTCACATTATCATGTTATTCCTCACCTCTATTAGGATCTATATTTGGTGTATCAAAAATAATATTACTATCATCCTCATTTACCACATATGTTTCGTTAATAGAATCAGGTTGTTTGTGATTTTCTATCTCATGAGCAAACACGTTATCAACATTATCACTTGAATGTTGTACATTAGCCAATATTTTTTTGTTAAATGAAGGTCTGATAGAATCCTCCTTGGTATCCCAAAAAAATCCATTGCCATGTCTACCATCAGCACCCGAATCAATACCGTGGACTGCTTTTTTCATCATGTTGTTCTGATGATGTATCATTTTCGTTCAAAGCCAAGCTATTATCATTGATTGTTCCCTTTTGTGTCTGTATCTCTATTTCAGACTCTTTTTCATTGACCTCTGTTTCTTTCATCTGCATCTCATTTTCTTTCAACTCTTTTTCTTGCATATGTATTTCCTTTTTAGTCAACTCTCTTTCTTTTAACTTCTCTCTTTCAACTGCTCTCTTTCCTTTGTCAACATATCTTTCTCATAAAGTGCTCTTACATTTAGTACCAATTCAAGGTTATTCATTTGATTGATGGTTTGATATGTAAAAGTTGCAACCTCTAGGCCAATGTATTCTTTAACTATGTATCTTTCCCATTCACAATCATTTCCCGTAACACTTTTGAGCCTGCTGACATATGTGTTTAAAATCTTTTGAATTGTGTCTTGAGTACGCTAAAAGCGTTCATGAAATCACTCTTATTAAGGTCCTTTTTCTCAATTTGTTTTCCAGGTGATCCAGGTTGCGGGCAATATCTTTTATGATAGTCCGAAACTCTACTTCAAATCCGAAGAATGTTTTAAATATCTCGCTAACCCCTTGATCCCAAAATACTATGTTTGGGTTTTTGAAAATTATAAGTTGTGACTTAAGCGCTCTAAAATGTGCCATACAATTCTCTTTAGAGTGAATAGCCTTTTATACAGGGTTAGGTTTTGGTTCTCATGCTTATTAAACCCTAACACGAGTTAGGGTTTTTTCTTCCTAGTTATTGTCATTGATTTCTGCTGTTTGCTGAATCTGGGTTCTTCTTGTGTTTCTTGGTTTTGTTAGTGGGTTTAGAGAGATGGAAAAATGGTTTTATATAATAATAGTGCATCTAAATCGTTGAAATATGGTGGCAATTGGTTGGACGAGGGTGGTGACACGAATAAGGCTGTTGCACCCAGTTTGGCTGATCAAACTAGCGTGTCGACTGTAAGTGGGGGTGATGCAGCCCTTACAATTAATAAGGAAGCCGGTTTGAGTAAGGGAGAGGGTGTTACTGATTTTCCTTATGGTCCTAGTCTTAACCCTAACACCATTATTGTAAGTGGTAACGTTGCGAGTGTTGGTAATGAGCCACATGCTAGTCATCCTAATGTTATTGATCAGGCGGTATTGCTTGCTTGCAACAGTTTTGAGGAAGAAATGCGTGATGTTTCTAGTGCTAATGTGGCTGCTAGTAATTATCCTATTATTGCTGATTGGACTGAAGAGGATGGCGATGCAAACTTGTCTACATATGTTGATATGTATAACACTTTGATGTCACCAACTATTAATCTGACTACACATATGGATAGCCCTTGGCAAGTTAATGAGTCTAATTTAGGTCTTAATATGTATGTTGGTGATAATGTGCCTAAAACCACTAACATGGGTAACAAATCTAATGTGGTTGGATCTAATAGAAGGGTGAACGAGATGGGATCTACATCATTTGCTAATGTTTTAAGTCCGGATGGTGTCACCAGGAAGGTTAACTTTCGACCTTTAGTTAATAAGAGTCGTATTGAAAAATCATGACACTTTGTTACCAAAGGCTGCTATGGAGAGTGTTTTGAACCGGTATGATACTACTCTCATTGGTTTTTTTGTTGGTAAGAATATTGCTTTCCCGATTGTTCAAAACTATGTCACAAATACGTGGGGTAAGTTTGGTTTGAATAAGCTTATGAAAAATGATGTGGGTGTTTTTCTCTTTAAGTTCGATTCTAAAGAGGGTGTGGATAATGTGCTTTAGCGGGGCCCTTGGTTAATCCATAATTCGCCTCTAATTCTTACCAAATGGACTCCTGATGTGCCGCTAACCAAAAGTGAGGTAACCAGAGTTCCAGTGTGGATTAAATTGTATAATGTGCCTTTACTTGCATATTCTAAAGATGGTTTGAGCTTGATAGCTACACAAGTTGGTAAACCGATTATGTTAGTTGCTTTTACAAGCTCAATGTGTGTTGATTCATGGGTACGCATTAGCTTTGCTTGTGCTTTAGTGGAAATATCATCGGATTAAGAATTAAAACGCGAAGTTACTATGGCTATCCCCAAATACGATGATAGTGGTTTTATTACTGCGTGCATCAAGGTCGAATATGAATGGAAGCCTCCCCATTATGAGGAGTGTAAAGTTTTTGGCCATGACCCTATTAGTTGTCCTAAATGTGTTAAGAGGCGGTTCCAAATGACATTAATATGGCGTAAGAAGCTTCTACTACTATGGAAAACACGGATGATGGTTTCAGAGAGGTACATAATCGTAAGGCGAAAGCGAAAAAGGTTGTGGTTCAAATGCCACAGAAACAGCCGTTTCGTGGCATTGATGTTAGTAATGGGGTTAATTTTAGGCCTTCTAAGCCTAAGAAGGTGTGTGTAGCTGTGTCGAAGAAGCCAAATGATAATAAGAAGAAAATTTATAATAAGGCAAGTACGAGTGGGACGACAATTGCTACATCAAACCCATTTGACGCTCTTGCTATGGATGATACTAATGAGAGTGGTATTCCTTGTCCTACTCCTCTTTTTGAGAAAATTGGGATACTTGAAAAGCTAATTATTGATGGAAAAGAAACTCTTTTGGATGATGACGGTCATCCTCTAAAAAGGTTGATTATCCGGGTAATAAAAAGGAAGCTGGGGTGGATAGGTCTCAAAAGACTGGTAAGGATTTACAAGAGCAGCTTGTAAGTGACTTGAGAGAGAAGGAGCAGGCAGCTTCAAAATCTTGTCCCTCTTCTTCTCCGTATGCCAAGCCTAGTTCTTCTTCTTCTCTATGTATTTCTTCAACAAAGGTAGTTAACCCATTCTCTAAGGTAGGGGATGTGGTTTGTTCTGACAGTGATTACGATGAGGTTCTTGAGTCGGATAACCCTATGGCTAAGTATCTTGCATCAGTAGGCGGCGGTTACGAGCTTGATGATTAATTCTCTGATGATTATGCGGCTCAAGTTTACGATTTACCAGGGCACTTGGATGATTTCTATGAGCAGTATGATATCAAACTCCGAGGTCGTGGTAGAAAGTAATTATATTGTTTGGTAGGTCATAAGATTGACATGTCTTTCTTATGTAGTATTTCGTTGTTGCAGTTTAGGTGCTTGTTTTATGCACATGCAACAGGCCGAGATGAGAGATTCACTCTCATCTGTTGTACTTAAACGTTTTTTGGTGTAATATATTATACCAGGGTGATCCCCTTTTACCCAAAAAAAGAATAGCCTTTTATACAACGTTGGGCATCTCTCACTTTTTTGTAACTAATTCCATTGAAATCTAATGTGTGAAATGATATTTGGATCTTTAAGATGATAAAGAGGTAATATTGTCATAAAAAATGAAAGTTTGACCCCAAATTTGACCATAAAAATTCAAATTTTGATAAATCTTTTTGAATTTTGGACAAATATTGACATAAAAAATGAAAGTTTAGACTCCTCTAAAAATTAAATTTTACTTAAGTTTGGACCATTTTTTTATATAACTCAAGAGTATTTGGCGTTGAACCTAAAAAGTGAAAATGAAATTTGAATTTCTTTGGTTTGGAAACGAGGGAAATCTAGAAGAAACTCGGACAAACTCGGTTCTTTAGAAATTCGGTTTGACAAATTTTGGTTCCTTAGAATTTCGATGCTTATGAATCTGAATGCTTGAATTTTGATCTCGATGGCAACTAGTGAATCGAATTTGATTCTTTGAAGTGTTCAAAGATTCGAGATTTACAAAGGTGACAAAAATGCACAAAAAACACTTAAAAACACTCAAAAAAACACTTAAAAAACACAAATGTTAATGTTTTAAGCCTGTTTCTTTTGCAGATTCTTCTTTTAAAACATGTATCTAGGATCATAAAAACCTTTTCTTGCAGCATCAAACACGCAAAAAAATGTAACTTTTTGACCTTGTTACAAAGAACACTCAAAAAATCAAAAACGCATAAATTTTTTTCCATAGGCTCCTTTTTTGTAAAAAAAATTGCACAAACAAAGACACAAAATCAACCATAAAAGGCTAACCTTTATTGATTTATTTCGTGAAATGAACAAGAAAGAAGAAAAAAGGGACGTTTTTTAAGCTAAAACACACTATCCAAATATATATCCATAATAGGTTTCACGTTTTGATTTTTTAAAACAAAAATACACTTCTAAAACATCACTAGGCCCTTGATACCACTTGTAGGTTTCTACCTCTATAAAAAATCATGCACATAAACGAGAGAGAGAAAGTTAGTGAGAGAGAGAGGAACTAGAGAGAAGGAGGAGAGCTAGGAGAATTTTCCACTTAAATATGAGCTCTTACACCCTCCTAACATCATTAGGAGGGTTTATATACTTTTTATAAAGCCACCATGGGTCGAAGATAGGGCCTTCTCTTGGGTCCGATCTGTTTAGGCTATACATTAACTGGTAGACTAGCATACTAAACAAACTATTGCACGTTAACAAATTACAATAGTTGTTGACTTAATAATGACCGTCAATTCTATTACTAATACAATTATAATGAAAATTGTCTTTATTTGTACCAACATGAAACCATGTGACCAAAGGGTTGGTTGGTTGACGATGGATTGTGTTAATACAAATAAGCCGTTAAAACGTTTATTTATATTTTACGATCTTCTAATGTTTTGTCGATAACAAACGTAAAATCATTTTAACGAAACAAATAAAATACGTAAATAGTTTGAGTTAATAGTTTCCTAACACACTTACGTTTTCACATAAAACACTAAAACAAGTATAAGTGATTTTATGATTTAAATACATATGTACAACAACTAGTGTTTACATATTGGGTTAGCATATACTTAAACTAAGTATACTAAAATGTGTAAAAACAAGTATATACTAAATGGGTAAAAACTAGCAAATGCCATTGACCCATAACCCATGGTTTTATATATACCACTTAACCAAGTTTATTGTATCTAGAAAAGAAAACCATGGATCAACCCATGACCCATGACCCATAACCAAAAATACCCATGGGTAAAGAGGAGCGTTCCACGGATCCCTGGCTTTGTGCTAGCGGGATCCCAAGTGGAAGAGATCCGTGGGATCCGGGGAAACAGTAGAGAATTTTCTCTATAAATAGAGAGCCATTTCTCCCTTTCTAATTATCACTTCACACACATACTTCCCTCTAGTATTCTAACCCTCTAACCTCAGATCCAAGTGATCTATGTAGTTTGTCTTTTGTTTTTGTGTGATCTTCTAGGTTCCTCTTAAAGGAAAGATCACCGCTTCTTGAAGACGTGCAAGCTCAAGTCCATGAGTTGCCATGCTTCGTCATCATCAAGACAACGAAGGTTCTCTTGTTGATAGATCTACCTTTCTCCATAGATGTTGGGTTGAAGGCATTAGTGAAGAATGCCGAAAGTGTCAAGATGAAAGCATTAGTGAAAGGTGTTCATCATCCGTGTAAAAGCATTAGTGAAGAATGCTAAAGGTGTCAAGACGAAGGCATTAGTGAAGGGTGTCAAGCGTTGTGTCAAAGACATTAGTGAAGGGTGCCAAGCATTGTGTCAAAGACATTAGTGAAGGATGCCGATGAATCAAATCAAGTAGCATTTGGAAAGAATGCTTAGGTCGTATAATCGATGAGGTGCATCGTTATACATATAAGTATTTGATTAATTACAAGGATGGTGATATCCTTGATGGTGTTGTAACAAGGAGTAGATCTCCTTGAGATAAGGTGTTGTGTCGTGAAGGGTAGTAGTTCCTCCATAGTAATGGAACTAGGTGCTTAGCCTAGTACCTAATAAAGGGTAGGCGACGTTGTGATAGGATTAGTTCTCCTAAGGTGTGAAAGAACTCGGTGGTTAGCCTAGCACCGTATAAAGGGTAGGCGACGTTGTGTTAGGTGTGGTTCGCCTTGGTGTGAAAGAACTCGGTATTTAGCTTTGTACCGGAAAAAGGTTAAGCGACGTTGTGAAGGCTTCTCCGCCATAAGGAGATTGGTGTAGTGCTTACGAACTCTCGAGTAGGTGACTCGAGGAGTGGAGTAGGGCAAGGAAGGTGTCCTTGTAGCCGAACCACTATAAATAACTTGTGTCGTGGTGATGTGCTTCTTACTCTTTATCTTTCATTACACGTTTATATACTTATCTATCAACGTCCAACATAAACAACCAAATAGATTGACGTAAGTCGATCTAAACTTTTAAAAGGAAGTTTTAAATTGGTAAAACTATTCAACCCCCCTTCTAGTTTTCCACAATTGGTATCAGAGCTTCGTTACCAAGTTTCTTGAAGTATATTGTACTTTAAAAACTTGATACGATCCATAGTTAATTGAAAACTACAAAGAAGGTTTTTCATAAAAACAAACACCATGTTTTTCAAAAACTATATGTTTGGATGTTGAGTTGATAACAACATTTTTTATTTTCTTTTCCATTTAATTGCACTAATCTTCCTTGTCATGTTGATTAGTCAAAGCTCATACCCACCAAGCTTTAGTAGTCGCTTGGTAACAAGAATACCTTCCTTAAGAAGGTATCTTAAACGCAAAGGAGCAGGAATAGTCTAAGTGACACTTGTTGTGTCATTTGTAAAGACATTCCTAAGTGCGCTAGAGGTATGTTTTTCTTTTTTACTTTGCTTGATAATTAAGTATACTCATCTAGGTATTTATATGATTATCTTTTGTGCAATTACATGTTTTACATGAAGCTTCATTAGGAAGTCTTTTTCTCACATATGTGTTTATTTCTCGTCTAAAGTCGTGGTATATAAAACTTATGTTTTGTTTCTTTTAATCCAATAATAAAACAAAACACGAATTTCAAAAATTCATCCTTCCCTATAAAAACTCCCACCGTCGACCATATCATCAAACCATCACTTTTTCAAATCTTCCAATTTCAAAAATTTCCTCTCATTCAAAAACTTCATCTTCCCCCTCATTCCATCTCAATCGAAACCAAGAAGATCCGTCATCAACATGGTTTACATCGCACTCGTGCTCATCGCCCTAACACTCATCGCACTTGTGTTCCCTATGATGAAGTTCACATACGGAGACATTTACTTTGTGTTTTTAATCTATATTGGAGTCATATACCCAATCCTTTGTATCATCCTTAGTATTGAAATGCAATACTATTAATAATCTAGTTTATCTAGGTTATTATTGTTATAATGTGGTTGTCATTTCTTTTGATTTATATGTTTTATATTCTTTCGTGATACATTAGAAGTCATGTATGCATGCTATAAGAAAATGTAGGATAAAACATATTTCGTGGTATAAAAACTGTAAAACATATGTTTTTATCAAATCTGTTTCTGTTACTACAGATCCACGGATCCCGGAAGATATACTAGCCGGATCCCTTTTGTAAAGGAACCGTGGGATCCGTCCTACTGGAAAACAGTTTTCATGCAAGATTAAAAACCACTATCTTTCTAAAAGTAATAATCCACTAGAATTTCAAAACCATGAGTTAGCTAAATGCTAAAAACCATTGTTAATAAAAATCTAGTAAAAACGTTAGATTATTATAGGTTGACCATAAACATCACCTCCTATTAACCCATCACTTCTATAGGTTCAACTATGACGCATGAATACGAGTTTGATTTTTCACTCACTAGCGTCTACACTCCTAACATCTCTCTTGAGCCCAACACACCTGGCAATCACGTCCGTGGGTTGAATAATCTCGAAACCCGTCACTTCCATGAAAGACGTATTGTAGACACCTCTCTACAATTCGAAGAAGGTTTTAATACCTCCTTCCGAACCATAGGATTGGAATGTCTTCTCGAAATTAACGAGAAAATATGTCCAAGGTTTGTATTGGAATTCTTCCGTCAAGTCGAACTCATTCGTAACGAGGATCGCTCTCTATCTCTTTGGTTTTACATCAAAAACCAAAAGTTCACTCTAACCCTTGGGCATTTTGCTCACATTCTCCAGATTTCAAATCATGGACAATGTGCCTTCACCGAAGATTGGTCTCTTGATTCTCTCTTCAACTTTCGTGAAGAAAATAGTCCATATTGTTCACACATACCCTCTTCGGAAGATTTAAATCGCATAATATGCAAACCTCGACCATATTACTCCAATCCAAACATCATCCATACACGGGATATCCGAGAAGAGTACAAGCCTCTTGCTCTCATTCTACGTGAAAATGTTTGGAGTCTTAGGGGAAATCGAGATATACTTCCCACTTGTTGTGCTCACATGTTGTATTGTTTGCTAACACAACAACCATACAATCTCGCCTACTTCTTCGCAAGGCGAATTGCAAATCTTCAAGGCTCCAAGAATAAACTCATCCCTTATGGAATGTTCTTGACACGCCTCTATCATAATGTTATGCACTTCCATCCTCAATTTCAAAGTCCGTTGTACGTACTTGTGAACAAGATGATGGAACCGCTAAACATATCTCTCATGAAGACTTTCTTCATTCTTGATTCCACCAATTCCCATCAATCACATAATGATCCTCCTAGCGAAGACACTCAAGGAACCTAGTAGTAGTCAAATAGGATCAATTCTACTCTACTCGTGCTTTATCAATGTAATCCTATTTCTTTAATGAAATAAAACATCTTACATTTGATATCTTAGTTTTAGAACTCCTTTAACAAATCTTGGAATATAATGCATTGTCAAGATCATTGCATACCTTTAGTAAAGGTTCTGCCTAGCAGATGGACGGATCCCAAATGTTGTACTAGACGGATCCCTATCTTTGGGGAACCGTGGGATCCGGCAAACAAAAAATGCAATTGCAAGCATTATATTTCAAACATATCCTTAGAACACCTCACACTAAGCTAAACATAGTGTCTTAAGGCAGATTAAGTCCTTATCAAGATAGGTTGATCTTTCCTACTCATTCCAACTCACATAGATCACACTCTAAGATGTTCATAGATCTATCACTTTGTTTTAATCCATCACTCTTCCGCTCTCAAAACTCACACCTCATCTTTTACTTGATCCCTCACATCTAGGTTAGAAATCTTTCGATTATGACAAAATTGATCATAAATCAACCTCACCTCAAAATTGATCAAAGTTGATCAAATCCTAGTTTTCCCATCTCAAAACCCTTAGGATATTTTCCAAAACACAATCCTAAGTCACAACCTGATCTCTAGGATCATTTAGCTTCAATGGACACTCTCATCTTTAGTATCATCCTTGCTCATTCATTGGTACTCACGAAAGTTCCAAATCCTTCCATAAAAGACAATCATTAGCTACATCACTCACCACCTTCAAGTACTTAAGCACCCCTTCATTTAAGACACTTAGGAAGACTGAAACACTCAAGATGTTATAGGTCTTAGATTTTAGAAACATCATTTCCACTTTTTCATAGCTGCTGATAGCCGGATCCCTAGGATTAGCCTAGACGGATCCCTCTGAGAAAGGAACCGTGGGATCCGGATGACAGTATAGGTCAAATCTTGCTAAAACAATCATTTCAACTTATCTTCCTAACTCAAACACTCCATCTCATCTTAAATGAGTCCCTAGATCAGTCCAACCTCTAAAGTTGACTCTTGTGCATGTCAAGCATCACATTCCAATGAATCCTAGTGCTTAAAGCTTAAATGCACTTGCCAAATCTCTTAGTTTATAAACCACCTTGTTAGGACCTCCATAGTCATCACTCTCATCCTAACTTTCAGCTCTTGCAACCTCTTGAAATCATCTCATCATGAGGAAAACCCCAACTAGTAACTTATCCACCAAAGAACCACCCATGAAAAAGGCTCGTGTTATACACGAAATCTCCTCAACCGAATCATCTCCCGTCAAGCCTACAAATGATAGAATTCTTCATCATCCAATCAAACCAATCCTCAAAAGGATAGTACCCACAAAACTACCTATGCCAAACACCACCATACCTCCTAGGCCAAACAATATCATCTCCACTAAACCATCACCATTGGTTCCTAGAGCTATTTCATTTACTTCATCACTATCATCACCACACCTCTACAATTTAGAGGACTTTCCTCCTAGGCCGTCTCATCCGCTTTCGCCGACAAAATTCTCCTCATTAGGAGGAATAATGGTTCAAAATCAAGGTGTTGAGTAAACACTTGCTCCGGCTTCCTTTTCGCCGTCTCCATCATATAAACCTATTTGGATTATGAGAAATCATCAAAGTCAACCACCCGACCATATGGAAGTTGACACTTCTTTACCACCACCATCATTCTTGGTCGAGACATTCTCAAATGCACCTCCACCAATCCCTTCATCGTTTGAAGCTCCACAAGCCGCTTCACTTGATCCTTCACATCAAGCCATTTCATTTCATCCACCACCACTACCTAGCCATGACATAGATTGCTATCATTGTCAACATGTTAAAAGTTTGATACATGAAGTACGAGAAGACCAACATTTCATGTTCTATCATCTCCTCGAACGTTTCGACGAGATCAAACCTAAACAAAACTTGAGCTAGAAGAATTTTAGTGGTGTCCTAGCATCAAGCGTTAGTTGGTCTAGAAATTCCTAGTCATGCACTGTTTGTTTTCTTATTTTTAGAGTCATGTATATCATAACTCTTGTTTTATTAAATGGAATTACATGCTACTTGTTATTTTTCTAAGCATATGTATTCATATCTCATTTATGTGATAACATTACTTGTTATATCACCTTTGCTGATTTTAGTCATCAGCCAGACGGATCCCTCAGAATTGCCTAGACGGATCCCTACTAGGAGGGAACCGTGGGATCCGTGAAGACAGAAAGTTTTTCTTTCTACTAACTTAAATCACATTTGCAGGAAATTGTGAATTATACTTGTTTTCTAACCCTTGTTTTGCAGTTATTCAATTAACACATGAAGAATTTGACACCCTAAAGCTAGGGGAGCTTGGTGTCAAAACAATACGTTGCAAAATTACTTGCAACCTTAGATTTATATTTCATGACTTCCCGTTGCATAAATTGCAATCATCTAGGGGGAGCACACCCGTCATATAAACGTAATCTTTTGCAAAAGTTAGTTGCAAATGAACTAGATTAGAATTAGTTTCTTGACGCCCTTACTTAGTGATGGACTTGTCAAGGGGGAGTAACGACGAGATCCTTTCCCGTTACTTGCTCTCTATTTTTTTTCTTTCACATGTTTTTCTTAAAAACAATGTATTGCTTTCTTTCAAACACTTTTTGTTTCGACAAAAAGCGGGAGAAGAAAGTAAAAACTACAAATTCAAACTTTTACGAATTTTAGCTTTTCCATAAAATAATTTTATGTTTTGTCATCAACAAAAAGGGGGAGATTGTTAATACAAATAAGCCGTTAAAACGTTTATTTATATTTTACGATCTTCTAATGTTTTGTCGATAACAAACGTAAAATCATTTTAACGAAACAAATAAAATACGTAAATAGTTTGAGTTAATAGTTTCCTAACACACTTACGTTTTCACATAAAACACTAAAACAAGTATAAGTGATTTTATGATTTAAATACATATGTACAACAACTAGTGTTTATATATTGGGTTAGCATATACTTAAACTAAGTATACTAAAATGTGTAAAAACAAGTATATACTAAATGGGTAAAAACTAGCAAATGGCATTGACCCATAACCCATGGTTTTATATATACCACTTAACCAAGTTCATTGTATCTAGAAAAGAAAACCATGGATCAACCCATAACCCATGACCCATAACCAAAAATACCCATGGGTAAAGAGGAGCGTTTCACGGATCCCTGGCTTTGTGCTAGCCGGATCCCAAGTGGAAGGGATCCGTGGGATCCGGGGAAACAGTAGAGAATTTTCTCTATAAATAGAGAGTCATTTCTCCCTTTCTAATTATCACTTCACACACATACTTCCCTCTAGTATTCTAACCCTCTAACCTCAGATCCAAGTGATCTATGTAGTTTGTGTTTTGTTTTTGTGTGATCTTCTAGGTTCCTCTTAAAGGAAAGATCACCACTTCTTGAAGACCTGCAAGCTCAAGTCCATGAGTTGCCATGCTTCGTCATCATCAAGACAACGAAGGTTCTCTTGTTGATAGATCTACCTTACTCCAAAGATGTTGGGTTGAAGGCGTTAGTGAAGAATGCCGAAAGTGTCAAGATGAAAGCATTAGTGAAAGGTGCTCATCATCCGTGTAAAAGCATTAGTGAAGAATGCTAAAGGTGTCAAGACGAAGGCATTAGTGAAGGGTGTCAAGCGTTGTGTCAAAGACATTAGTGAAGGGTGCCAAGCGTTGTGTCAAAGACATTAGTGAAGGATGCCGATGAATCAAATCAAGTAGCATTTGGGAAGAATGCTTAGGTCGTATAATCGATGAGGTGCATCGTTATACATATAAGTATTTGTTTAATTACAAGGATGGTGATATCCTTGATGGTGTTGTAACCAGGAGTAGATCTCCTTGAGATAAGGTGTTGTGTCGTGAAGGGTAGTAGTTCCTCCATAGTAATGGAACTAGGTGCTTAGCCTAGTACCTAATAAAGGGTAGGCGACGTTGTGATAGGATTAGTTCTCCTAAGGTGTGAAAGAACTCGGTGGTTAGCCTTGCACCGTATAAAGGGTAGGCGACGTTGCGTTAGGTGTGGTTCGCCTTGGTGTGAAAGAACTCGGTATTTAGCTTTGTACCGGAAAAAGTTTAAGCGACGTTGTGAAGGCTTCTCCGCCATAAGGAGATTGGTGTAGTGCTTACGAACTCTCGAGTAGGTGACTCGAGGAGTGGAGTAGGGCAAGGAAGGTGTCCTTGTAGCCGAACCACTATAAATAACTTGTGTCGTGGTGATGTGCTTCTTACTCTTTATCTTTCATTACACGTTTATATACTTATCTATCAACGTCCAACATAAACAACCAAATAGATTGACATACGTCGATCTAAACTTTTAAAAGGAAGTTTTAGATTGGTAAAACTATTCAACCCCCCTTCTAGTTTTCCACAGATTGGTTCGTGTTTGAAGTATGGATGTGGTTGGACCGTGGATGAAGTAGCTTGAGGTTGAATGGACTGAATTATATTAAGTGGTGAAAGGGGTGTAGGATTTGTCAAATGAGTCAAAGATTGGGGTCGGGGGGGGGGGGGGGGGGGAGTGTCTGTGATACCACTTGTTTGAGGCTGGGTCGGTATATTTGCGGTTTGATTGTGAAGTATCTGGCAGGCGATGGTGTTTGGAGTAGTGTCGAGTAAGGTGTAGAATGGTGTGTGATTGGGTGTTACAGATCCCATACGGAAAAATGTTTTTGTCAAACGTGATGTTGCGGGATATGATTATTTTATTGGCAGATAGATTTAAGCAACGAATGCCATAGTGGTTACATGGGGCCAAGCTTGTGACTACTGTCAAGGTGAGCATAAAACAAACAATCGAAGATACACAAAAAAAGTAGTTGGATGTGGTTTTATATAGGCGAAAATGAGGAGTGTCATTGTTGATGGCGGTGGATGGAAGGATGTTTAAAAGGTAAGTTTTCATGTAAAGGGTTTCTACCCAAAAGTGATGAGGGAGAAGGGCTTGAAATAATACGGTCCGAACCAGATTGTTAATCATTCAAATCACATGTTCCAATTTACCATTTTGTTGGGATGTGTGAAGGCATGAAAAGCGTATGTGTATGCCAATTTTGGTGAATAATTGTTGAAAGATGATGTTATCAAACTCACCACCATGGTCACATTATAAAAAGCTTTAATTTTCGCGTTAAATTGAGCTTCTACAAGACAACGAAAACGAACAAATATAGCAAACGTATCTGACTTACTACGTAAAGGATATACCCACAAATAATGAGAAAAATGATCAAAAAAATAACAAAGTACTTAATACCACTTTGACTCGAAGTCCAAAAGTCCGAGTGCGCAAGATCAAAGGGAAAGTTAACAACAGTGTCTGAAACATAAAATGGAAGCCTCACGTGTTTACCAAATTGACAAGCATAGAAAAGCAGGGGAGACTTCTCTTCATTACACAAAATAGAATTACTAGAAAGCAAAGAACAATGCACTTCATGTCCCGGATGTCCAAGGCGTTGGTGCCACATGTGATGATTAGGCTTGGTCACATGATACAGATCCCCGATGCTATAACAACGGAGGAGTATTTGCCAAATCAATAGTCCTTCACAGAGAAACCGAACTCGTCAAAATCAATAGAAACTTTGTTATCACGGGTAAACTGACGAACGTAAATTATGTTTCTTACAATATGAGGGGTAATCAAAACATTGTGAAGATGAAGAGGTCGGTGAGGGTTAGGCAACAAACTATGGCCCGCGTTGGTTATGGTTATAGATTTACTGTCGCCAACAAAGACGGACAGATAAAGTCTTTTTTTATAAATACTTTAGGTTATTTGAATTTGAATTTAACTGAGAAGACGCACTTGTATCCATATTTCATCCGGCATCACCGAAATCCTGAAGGGTCAATGTATTAAACGCTTGCGGAAGAAGCATTTCTTGACCACCCTAACTAGGGCTGCAATCAAGCCAAGCTTTTATCAAGCAACTCGAGCTCGAGCTTAACTCGATCAAGACAAGCTTTTATCAAGCTCAAGCCCAACCTCAATCCTAATAAATTGGGTCGAAACATAGAACGAGCCAAGCTCTAGCTTTTGATGGCTTGGCTCGAGCTTTTATCAAGCCTTTATCAATCCTTAGTATATATATATTTTTTTATATTAAATTCATATAAGTAACTAAAGGCTAAATTGAATATTATTCTAATTATAAGGATTTACTTCATAAACAATTATTCAATATACTTTTGAAGGACTTTTATATGGTAAATAAAGTTGTAATTACTTGTAATAGCGATATCTTAAACCAATGATGTTGCTTGCTTACTTTATATCTAGAAGCGAATACAAGTTTCTAGTTATGAATCGTGAATATTAATAGACCAAAATATATACTGCTATTAGATAACTTTAGCTTTTTTTATATTTAGTATATCGATGACAACATTAATTAGTACTTTGGCATATGTTTCATTCTAATGTTGTACTTAGTACGAAAATGTTATTGTTAGTTTTATTATTGTTAAATTAGCTTAATTTGGTTTTCAAATGTAGTTTTAGTTTGTATCTATACTACATATAATAGAAAAACGGTCAAAGGTGAAAAGTTGAAAAGTTGAATTGTTGAAATTGGTCAAATGAGAGAGAAATGCATAGTGTAATTTATACTCTTATTAAAATACCCCATTACTTAAAAGTACAATTATTTATTCACATTGTACAACCAATTAAAAGCACATCTACCAAATTAAAAACAACCAATTAAAACACCTATTACTAAAAAGTACAATAAAATTTTCATAACGTACAATTTAAAGAAGCTACAACATAATCCAAAATATAAAATAATTAAACACACTAATTATGATATTTTTAAAACACCCTAAAATGAAAAGTACATGTTATTATACACATTATACAAATTAATAAAACACATAAAACTTAATACAAGCTAACAAGTTCATGTTACATATATTTGAAAACCGGACCGGACCAACGTGTTCAATAGGGAACCGATGTCGCCACCTGTTCGGCTAACCATTTAAAGCCATCCGAAAATGAATAAGAGAAGACCCGTTGAAATCGATACAAACTGGTGAATCATGTCTCATCGAGATCTATTTCTGCGGTTAATCGTCACAGGGTACCCGCCGCCAAAACGTGCGAGTACCCTGCTATATATTATATATAAAGGACAAACCAAAAAGTAAAAAGTGAAAAGTTGAAACTAAAATTGGAAATGTTGAAGACCTATATTTCAAAAGAAAACTATTAATACACATCGAAAATCAGGTTGACCCGGGATGCTTCAAACCCGGCGGGTTAACCCGATTTAATTTGAATTGTTTTCGACCCAACCTGTCGGGTTGACTCGGTTTAAATCGACTTGTTTTTTCGACCGAAATGGTTCAACCGGTTGAACCACCCGGGTCGAATCAGGTTTCAAATTTGACAAAATTATATGAAAAATGATGAAGTAGTTGTGGAACCCGTGACAAGTTTGGAAAAATGATAGGCGAAGTAATTGTATTTTTTGTTGTTTATTTTGCTTTGACACATGTACTTTGTCATTTGTATAATGTTATATTGAAAAATGTTGGACTTGCACCCCTTAAGAGACTAGCATATATGAATCGTCTTTTAAAAGTTAATATATATTGTATAGCCCTTTGTCGAGTATATCAATAATGTTATGTAAGTTTATTAAAATCACAAAAATTAAATAGTATTGTTATCTTTAGCGATAATTATTTGTACCCCAAACAAATAGCTTTGAACAATGTTTAAACATCTATGCAAATTGATAGTACAAGATAATCTTATTATGGTGATATTAAATTTGTAAGGTTACAAGTTTGAAAGCCACGCACAATATAATAAACGCTACACATGTAAATAAAATTCTCGAACCATAGTAGCATATTCCAAATCCATCTATAGCGGTATTACTGCAAAAGAAACCCTAAAACCAATCACCCCTAAACCTCTCCAACCGATCTTCTGACTTCTCTCCTGCTTACCCTAATCGTTTTCTCCCCAATCGATCTTCTGATTCCTGGATAACGCTGCTTTATCCTGGTTTTTGTAGATCGTGTAGGTTAAATCTGTTAAGGTATTGCTCGTTATCCTAAAATCGGTTTTAGGGGCTGATTCTATTGAACTGCATCAGTTATATATTATTATTATCTGAATCCTATTATCGGATCATGGGTTGATCGAATACTTTTATGGATCAAAACCCTAGTTTTTACTAAGGTTTTCTCTTACGTTGTGTTAACGTGGTATTGAATCGATTTGTTGCTTTTGAGTGTTAGGGTTTGTTTAATGTGTTTGAATGGAGAGGGTTGCTGATATTGAACCGCGTGTAAGTGATGCTACTCGGTTGAAGGAAAATGACTTGGGAACTTCTGGTGTTGGTAACAAGGCACAAGTGGAGCCGATTCCACTTGTTCCTAACCCTAGTCATGACACACTCGAGGGTCATGATGCTTTATCGAAAATTAGTGCCATTGAACAAAAAATCTTAGAGGGGAAGTATGTTTTAGTGGGTGATGACGGGTTTCCATTAAAACCAGTTGGGATAGTGGATTCGACAACTTCCATTCGGACTACTCCACTTGGTTTTCCAATGGTGCCGCAGTCTCAGAAGGAGTTGGAGGATATGCTTAAGAATATGGGTTATCAGCAGCAACAACCGGGTGATATGTCTGCAAATCTGAGCGTGTCTAGGGATGATTTTAATCTACCCCAAAGTGGTCCAATGTCTTATGTCAATGCTATAGCTAATGCTTCTATCAAGACAAAAGCTAATTTTCATCGGCTGGAATGTAATAATAAGACGGATGGCGTGGATCTTACTGTCCCCATGAAAGTGATTGAAGAGGTAAATTCTCGTTTTGATAATACCTTGTATGGTTACTTTCTAGGTAAATGGATTGCCTTCCCGGTGGTGGACTATTATGTACGTAATGCGTGGGGTAAGTATGGTCTTCAAAAGGTCATGATGAATGCTAAAGGGTTCTTTTTCTTTAAGTTTGCTACTAGGAAAGGTGTTGATGATGTTATTGAAAATGGTCCGTGGATGATCCGTAATGTTCCTATTATTCTAAAAAATTGGACTGTCAACACGAACTTGCTTAAAGAGGATTTGACCAACATTCCGGTGTGGGTTAAATTCCATGAGGTTCCCATTGCTATGTTTTCCGAAGATGGTCTTAGTCTCCTAGCTACATTGATTGGTACGCCTAAGATGTTAGACTCTTATACTAGTCAAATGTGCTTGGAGTCTTGGGGCCGTAGTAGCTTTGCTCGCTGTCTAATTGAAGTTAAGGCGGTTGAGGCTCTTAAAGAGAGTCTTACTGTGGCTATTCCCTTACTTGATTCTCAGGGGTTCTATATTGAAACGATTCGGGTTGAATATGAGTGGAAACCACCTCGGTGTGATACTTGCAAGATTTTTGGACATACTGGTGACACTTGTCCTAAATATGTCCCTCATACGGTACAACCTTCTCATACGACTGATGATGGATTTCAGGCTGTCAAAGGTAAACAGACGAGTAAGAATGGTCGTCAATATGCCCCGAGCAAAGGTGGTTTTACTAAGCCGAATGTTGGGCCTAAGGTTCGGTATCAACCAAAGGCTCCTACTGTGACTAAGAAGGTGGATGATACGCGTAAAAAGGTGGTAGATGTAGCTAACACTAGTGGAATTACTACCACTAATGCGTTTGCAGTTCTTAATACGGTTGATACTGATAGTACTGTGCCTGGTAGTGTTATTACAAAAGAAGGGGCTCTGCCTGAGCCTAGTTCAATGGCTGCTGACAAGGAGGGGTCTCAACTGACTGATAGTTTACCACAAGCTCCGAGTGTGGTGGATGATAAAATAAAGGAGCCAGTGGTGGTTTCTAGTGTGCAACAGGAAGTGGGTCAGCCTTCTTCTTACAATTCTATTTCTCCCCCTAAAAGGACTAATCCGTTCTCAAAAGTGGGAGAAATTGTTGTTTCTGACAGTGATGATGACCAAGTACTCCCCGAGGATAATCCGATGGCGAATTTTCTTGCCTCTGGAGGTGGTGGATATGAACATGAAGATGAAGAGGATTATGATGATTATACGAGCCACGTCTACGATCTCCCACATGAATTAAATGACTTTAAGCTCAAAAGGCATGGTAAAAAGTAGTCTTGGTGTTCATATAGTGGTAGTATATCTCCTGTGAGTTGTGGTTTATTGTTTTATTTTGATATTGGAAGTGCATTATGTAAGTTTCCCCATGTAACGGGCTGAGATATGAGATGTCACTCATATCCTTTATACTTAAATGTTTTTTGGAGTAATAATATTTACCGGGTCTCTTGACCTTTTACCCACATGTAAATAAAAAAATAGTTATCACTGCCTAAATTACTAACAAAACAAGAAAAGACGGTCACACACATTGGCTATACCTCTAAACTACAATATAATATTGTCAACTAAATAATACCGTTGCTTTTTGTAATGCTTGAATCTATTATTACTAAAATCTTAATAACTTAAAAGTTAAAACAATCCTGTTAGAAATATACTCCCACACTTAGATCGACTCCACATAATTTTCTTGAAAAGTGTATATTTCTGCTGTCATGCAACCATGCAACAGAATTATAGTTATTCGAAAATGATTCTATGAAGCTACAAATACAGTTTGCTGAAAGAAACTTATGGGTCGTCGGACTTTTACAGAAAACTAGACACCGTTGCCGCTAGGCGCGGGTACTCGTCTAGTTACTTTATAAATATATATATTTTGATGACTTTGTCTATCAAATACAATATTTTTGTATACATTCAAGTTTTTCAAGCCATGCTCAACCTTTGCTCGAAACCAATTCAAGCCAAGCTCAAGCCTAGATGATTAAAACTTGACAAGCTATCAAGCCAAGCTCAAGCCTACTATTTTTGTTTCAAGCCAAGCTCAAGTCTTGTCGAGCTCGAGCTCGGCTTGACTCGATTACACCCCTAACCGTAACATGAAAAAGAGTTAGTCACCTGTTGTGGGACTTGAGGACCAACCGGAGGAGCTTGTTGGGCTGTAAATGCATAATGGGTTGTGCAACCATGTTTGGACCAAAACCGGGTGGAGTGGACTTATTAACATAAGCCTTGAAGTATTTAAATGATTCTGTTGGGTGTGAAGCAATCTCTGAGCTTGGGTAATATTTTCATTTAAAGCAAGGAGCCTTTGTTGGGCTTGCACAAGTTTTAAGAGCTGTGCGTGTCCCTTGCCATTTGTGTTATTGTTAGCACCAAAATGTGAAGGTGCATATACATGGGAATATTGACGTGAAAGTTTTCATATACCAGAGGGAATTTTGAGACACTGTGTTGATACGGTTGGAAGAATCATGCGCAAATCTACGCCCATTTTGCCATTTGCATTGTCTGGTTCTAGCATAGTGGTGACACGCATTAGGAGATTCATTGTTTGGTGAGTCTCGAGTCCTTGAGTCACATGAGTCGCCAATACCACTCTCGGCCAACAACACTGTTTGAGACGAGGAGGTGGTGTGAAAAGTCGAAGGTGTACTTTTGTGTTTTAAAAGTATATATTTTGTCAGAACGTTAGCTAATTAAAATTAATAAGAATGAGATGACTACACATAAAAGAGAAAATTACTCAGTTTAATTTGTTAAATTCATATATATTTTAATAAGGTGTTTAAATTAAAAATGAGATGACTACACATAAAAGAGAAAATTACTCAGTTTAATTTGTTAAATTCATATATATTTTGTCAGAACGTTAGCTAATTAAAATTAATAAAAATGAGATTACTACACATATTCTGTAATTTTACTTCAGTCGTTAATAATTTTTGTGAAATTAGATACTAAGTAACGATAAACTTAAACACAAAGCTGAAACCAGAAGATCAAATGAATAGATCAACTGAAACCACGAAGGTCTATTACTTTATCATTAGCAGATCTAAAGTACGTTAAGGATGAATTTGAAATTAATTAGTTGAGTGGACATTGATGATAGCAATTACATAGACTATGAACGGTTCCTATCGGAGGCTCGCACTTTCCAGAGCCACCGGGGTATTTGTTCACACATTTGTCGTTGCAACAACCAGCGAGGCATTGAGGGCTGCATATATCCATTCTCTCAACGCATTCACCCCCATTCGGTTTTACCAACGAATCCTTTTGAGCAACAACATCACGTGCATTCAACATGTATGCTTGTTCACCAACTGCATGCATGCAACCATAAAAGCAATACATTACGAATGTGAAAAGTTAAAAGATCAACAGTAACTAATAAGACCAAAAAAAAAAGAAGTACCTAACAAAAAGAAAATAACGAGAATCATCATTTGAGTATTCATGATTTCAGATGAGATGGTCTTTGAAAATGCCTATTACAAACTTTCTGGTAAACAATAGTTTTACTGTCCTTAATTACTTTACTATGTTAATGGCGTGGTACATTTGGTCAATTTATAGCCTTTGAGACTATCTTAATCATGGCAATTAATAAATTTCCGTTACATATTTCTTTAATGTTTTATTCTCTCCAGTTTTTTATAAAAGGAAATAATTATATTTACATTAAACATATTTATTCTTTCCGTTACGATCCTTTAACTTTATTTTTATACTAGCTTATAGACCCGTGGAATCACGGGGTTTTTAAAGGGTTTATGCATTAAAAATTTAAGTGCGTGAATAAAGTAAGAAATGAACAACAAACGTAAACGATATGAAATGTTCTTTTAAAGAAATAGTAAGTTATAAGTTAATGATAGTATAAACTACTCTGTTTGTAAATATTTATGTAATTAACGTTCATTGCCTCGTGATCTCCAATTTTGATGGTCTTAAGAAACAAATGTATGTACTGACCATTGTAACACTTCAACACAAGATCCATTGCGTCAACACCTAATAAGTTTAAAAAATATGTAAGTAAAAGAAGTTTGTGATTAATAATAAGTGTAAATATAAAAAATGGCATAAAACATGTCATACCGTTGATCATAGACCTTGAAGAACTTCTTTATAAACAACATTTGTAGTATTTTTTATAGATTACCATCCGCATCTGAAACAACAATCTTTAAACTTTTTTTCTCAACTTAGTTAAACCATTTCCTCACCTGGAAATGTCTTCGCAAATATCATTTATGTTGTCGATCATTTCATTAGTCGGAGCAAGAATGGCCTTTTCTAACCATTTTAGACTCACAAATGAACCCTTGCTAACCCTTTTCTTTCATCTATAGAAACTAAAGTATCCACTGATTGAGATGGACATGAACTTGATCGTGTTGGTGCAAAAGATATATGTGTCGATTTTCTGTTGTAGTGTGACAAAACTTTGTCCATTTTCATTTCTTCTTCATCAACTCCACGATCTAGATTTTTACCATGTAAACACTATAAATCAAATATATTCTAAAATTTTAGTATAACCAACTGCACAACATAGTTTATAAACCCGTGCATACACATGTATTTTGCATTGAAATTAGGTTTTTTTAGATTGAAATATTAACAGGTGTTTTTTTAAGACCTTTAAAATCCTAAAATATGAATGCCTCATAAGAAAAACAAAATTACTAATTCTGTAACAAAAAACTACTTGAACTTGAATTTATGAAATCTCACCTATAAAGCTAATGTTTATCAATATTTGATTAAGTAGCCATTTATTAAGAATGAAAACCACCAATCTTTTAGAGTAGGATCCTAAATCTGAAATACACATGAATAATATTAAAATTTGGCAATTTATAAGATGTAAAATTTTAGAAATAAAACATGACTACTACACATGGGTGAACCTTTTTTGGAGTATGCATTGTCCGATTTGAAACATTCAATAGCATAGTACATGAATAATGTATAGAACTCAAACTACACAATATATGGCTATAAAAATATCTTCTTCACGACCTTGCTCGGCTTGCTTAAATAGTCCTCAAAAAGCAATGAAAAACTTGACCATTTGCTACTCCACACATTTGATTTCACAATCCATTTTTATCACCCTTTACCCAGCACCGAATGTCTCATACACATGCACGGTAACTATATCCCTCTATCTTGATCACATAGACCACATCACTACGTTTCTTATCCTGATGATACCAAAAAAAAAAAAAAAAAAAAAAAAAAAAAGCTAAATTGAAGATAATCATAAGTAGTTAACATATATCCAAACACTCCAGTTGTCTATCTGCCTTATCAAGATGCATACATCAGATTTATAAGCAATCCCAAACACCCCCGAAAGATGCACATTGGTAATTAGGAACTTTGGATTGCACCTAAAAGCCGAATCAAGCCATTAGTCGAAATTGTCACCTTTAGTTTATGCCTTTATATAATATAATTTTATCTTAAATTTTACTTGCAACACATATGTTTCTCACATGTACAACATTATTTAATTATATGTGAGCTCTACTTATAGGTGGTCATTTTGACTTAGTGATTGGGTTTTAGTAATTACTTAAACCATATAGTAGAATTGGTCTTTTCGACCAACTTACTTATAAATGGGTCAAATTGGGACATAAACTATCTCTAAAAACTTGTACAAAGTTCAAAATACTTGAAAGATGTGTTCGGTGTCAACATGAGCCGACCATACCAAAACTACCCATTTTGACCCAAACCTTGACTTAAAACTTAAGGCGTCGGTTTTCATACTTCTACCACAAAGTCACACAAATAGATAAAATATGCACACAATAAATAATATGTTGGAACTTACAACCATGTGAGGCATGAACCTTCTATAACAACTCACATTACGCCTGGTTATAGGCAAAATTTTGTGTTCTCGAACAGGGTCAAACCAATAATACAACCATAATTGTTACTTTATTTCTTGTCTGGTGCTGGTTATGACAACCTTAGAAGCATCAAGGGTCAATTCTTCAACCTCTATTCTACGCATTATCTTATGTGTATCATTAATTTCAACTTTTGGTCATTTCCCTTATCTTAAAAGTTGTTCCAACTTGTCTCTCCCTAGAGACTGACCCGTGAAAAGCATGGGTACATTCATAAAGAAAACCAGTTGAGTCGCCACCGTCTGCATAATGTCCGAGGATAGAAACGGGCTAAATAGGATGACCTCCACCAACTTGCTCAGCCAAAACTTTGGACATTTGTGTTACTTTGGCTAAGCCCAGTCAACAATTCAGGGATGTGAGGCCACAGTAACATGGATAATGTATGCACCACTACTTCACCTATTTCTTCGGGTAAAGCATATGTTGAACCATCTAAATTATTTGGTGAAAGCATTTTTGTTGGTCCCCATAGTTCGAGTATACTTTAGGAGATGCTACTTATCTAGTGAGTAAGTCAACTCGGTAAACACTCCGCATCGAAGTTAAAGCCCGTGCAAGTTCCACAACATACTTAACCTGCAAGTTCCACATCTGAATGCATAACAGTAACTGCCAGCATGCAATAAAGACATGTCACAACATATGCGCTAACAAAATCATCTTCAAATATTATGAGGTGTTTATAAATTCAATTTAATTTGACCCACTATAACAGTTACATAAACTATTCAAACGGACCAAATATCACGATCATGTTCATGACACATAATGAATTCACAAACTCGAATGTATTCAAATACCTAAACATCTCAGTAGTCATTTGTAGATTTAAATAAACTAATAGTTCATTATAAGCTAAAACTTAAACTGACCTAAACATAGCCCAAATTATTACGTGAGCTACTTTATAGTGGCTACATACCGAAAAGAAAACTAACAAAAGTGTTTATCTAAACCCAAACAACACTATATGATCCCAACGTCTCACTAATAGAGGAGCTCAAACAATAATTAGAGTAAAGTGATATGAGCTACACATCTATAAGAGTCTCAAGAAATGAAATATTCCTACTGAGTAAAGAGTTTGTTCGGTATTAAATTGTTCGATATTACAAACGTGTTCCTTGTTTCATTACTCCGTCAATTTTCAAAGTTAAATAGGGGGGCGCTCTTTAAGATACTACATAGGATGACTATATCTTTGATTCTTCTCCTAACGTTCCGGTGCGTTAAGCTGAAGTCTCCAATATCCATAATGACTGTAATTGGGTTGTCCCATAAAATCCTCTCCATCACTACATATCATGTTTCATCTTTTAAAAGACATTATCAAAAACAAATATGCATTAACTATATCAACATTACATAATGAAACATCATATTGAATATTAGCTAATGTTAATCAGTGTGTTGTCAGCTAATATCGATCCTACATTTCTTTCTTATTTGCAATAATACCCTCAACACAAGACTCGTCGGATGGACATCTATGAATTAATTTTGAATACATAAGAAAATATATAATTATATAACCACATTAGTTTGGATTGAAATTGTACCACCCAATAATCAAGACTACAACAGATACATTGGAATTTTAAAATACATATATTAAATAGTACTACTCTTATATTAGAATGCACCTAACAATCAAAGACTACAATTCTATCTGAGAATGATTGCCACCAACCGTAAAGTTATTTACCAATTATATAGAATATTCATCTTCTTAAGAAACGTTTTTTATAGTAACATCATAAAATAAAAAATAGAAAATGGATAAGAATTATTGACATTGATCCAAAACCTTTCAATCACCTTTCCAATATGCTTCTTATGACATTCAACTTGTAATTGTGCCAACAATGTTCTAAGATGAGAACATTTTAAAGATGGAATGAAGATATTTGTTTTCCTGGTGTATCATGATTAGAACATTCAATAAATAATGATGTTAAATGTTAATGGTTGAATAATCTTGCAACAATATATATATACCTGATTATGCGCCGATGCACCTCCATAGGCAACAACAACTTTCACACCAATTTGATGATAATAACTTTTTAGCTTATTAAAAAATATGGCATAATAATGTTTGAAGTTAGAATATCAAATAAAAGACTTCTAATGACCTGACTGAATGCCTGATATGGTAATGATACACAATACAAAAGAATGGTATCATACAACCATATAACATACCTTGTTCATTGTATCCGTGTATGTTTCCCGAACTTCACCACATACTTCCTTCTCATGCTACTTGAGGAACAAAATAACATACCTGCATCAGCATGTGCATTTTTGATAATATATTAGAATAATGTTGAAGTTCTAATCAAATAAAAGTTAACAAAATGAAAAAAGCTTATGTAATGCCTTCATTAACTTTAGTTAAAGCTCTTAACATACTCGAGAAAATATTAATCACCAGATTGGATACTTTTGTTGAGTAGGACTATTTGCTTCTCAAACGATCTCACATTCGGCTCTTTATATCTGAATAAACAAACGAACATTTCATCAAACACCTCGTGTGTATGCAGTTGGATACGAATACAAATTATATGTTTACCACAAATCAAACATTAAAAACAATTACATGCTTTTGAGACTTTAACTCAATCAGTAGTGATACAAACACAACCCGAAACAACTACCTGATTGATTGTTGAAGAACATAAATTCGATTTGCTCAACTCATCTCGTGTTCTGCACTTTTGGCCTACATAAAAAATAATGACACAACCATACTTGAATCATGAAGAAATGAAGCAGCTACACAGTTCTCAAACAACCACATCAATTAGTTTATCATATTTATGAAAACAAATTCATACAAATAGACTACCATCAATTCATAAACGCAATTTTTCAAAAAAAAAAAAAAAAAAAAAAAAAAAAAAAAAAAAAAAAAAGGTTTTGATATGAAAATATGTAATTTGTAGTTACTCAAATCAAATAAATAAAATCGATCGATACTAATATCAGATAGGAAAAAACTTAAACAAAAAATAAATCAATTTATAACGCATAGATACAAAATATAAGTAACCAAATATGAAAGAAACTTACAAATTATGCAGAGGAGTCGAGATATAATAAAAAATAATATTAACTTATGTTTGGGATAGTATTAATGGTTAATGATCTTGGATGATGTTGGTGCATTGATTTGCAATTGTATATGTGTTTTTTGAATCGGAGAGGAAGATAAAATGGTTAGTGGTGATTTTGAATGGAAGAGAACAAACTGTTGATGTGGTATTAATTGCGGTGTTAATGATTTAACAAAAATACAGTAGTGTATGAAGTAAGCTTTGGTGGAGAATTGAATGTATTTATGAGTTACAAAAATAGAATGAAGAAGCTTTGGTGTTGTACGCAATAAATTATCAGCCAATCATAATCATTACACATCAGCACATTAATTTCATTTGCTGCTTCAAAGGGTGGTACAAAACTCTTGTTTATTATATTAGATAGATTTTTGGATTAATTTATTTGAAATCCTTTTCCAGAAACTATTATATTTCCTATGGTAATGAATTATAACTTTAGATTATCGGAAAAGATGCTTGAGTTAAGATGCTAGTTAAACGTCTGAAAAGATTACGCATATTGTTTCATCACTCAATTCATTTGTCTTTTAATCTAGTTTTTTAGCAGACATTTAAACCAATTGAAAGAATACTTTAAATCAAAGTAAAAGGAGAAAATCCCTACATTACTGTAGGGCTGAGCATCGGTCCTGGACCAGACCGACTAAGACCGACATCGAGTTAGTCAAAAAGCCAAGACAGAAGACCGGACCAAATATGGTCGGTTCGGTCTGGTCCGGTCTCGATCGGACCGGTCTAACAAGACAAAATAGTCGGTTTGTGATACTGACTGGATCGACCAAGACCGAGACCGAGACCGAGACCGAGACCGAATTAGCACAAAAGCCAATACCGAAGATCGGACCGAATGTTGTCGGTCCGGTCGGGTCTCGGTCTCGGTCGGTCGGTTCGGTCCATTCGGGGGGTTTGCTCAGCCCTACATTACCGAGCTTATAAAGTTAAGTTATTTTAGTGTTTCTTGCACTAAAATGAATTGTGTGTCATGTGATCTACGGAAATGGATTTATTTTCTGTGGAGTAAATTGAAAAATTCGTTTATGTGGTTTGGTTAAATTGCACGTATCGTCCTAACCTTTTGAAAGTGGAGGCACCGTTCTAGTGGGAGCATTTAGAATGCAATTTTTGTCTGTTAACATTAGAAAAAATGTTGTTGAAAAGAATGAATAAATGAAATGTTACACACTATTTTCCCACATCTATTGTTTTACTCATGTATATAATAATATCGCCGCGGGCATAACTATCTTACGTATATAGTCCAATTCACGTCTAAGTTGTTATCTTCACAAAATAACAAAGCTACCAATCTTCCTCCAAAATAGCGTCACACGTGAATGGTTACAATGAGTCTATAAATACATAGACAAAGTAAATAACAATAATAAACAATGTCGTTGAAGTGCGGAGTCATTGAGGATCTCAATGTAGTCTGCATAGTGAGGATGACTTGAAGTTTCTTCTTCCGAATACTTTGGATCGATCTTTGGCAATGAAGACTCTGATCTTTTACTGCTCTGGACTCTTTATGCATTATCCTTGAAGTTCCTACTTCTGATTACTTCGACATCGATCTTTGTCTACTGAAGGCGCTGATCCTTGGAGCTCTGAACTTCGTGTGTTGTAATTGTCTAGTTAGGTTATTACTTCCTCCTAACCAGTGAGCATTCTCTTTACTTTGCTCTCTCATAAACTGGCAACACTTCTATTAAATCTCTTTAGTCTTCAAAACACGCAAGAGATAAAGTACACACTAGACTATAGCACAATGGTTGTATGGCCGGGGAACTACATATCAACATAACTCACATAGATTTGCATCCAAGTTACGAGCACACATTATTCAAGCTCAGTTCATTCAATAAACCAAATCACGAAAGATGAAACAATAATACCCAGTTAAACTACAAAAAAATCAATGGTGTATATGCCTATAGCCCTTCTTCATTTACCTGATAAATCTTCATGTACACTACTTCTCCTTAATGGTTGCGAGTTATCGGAATCATCATAATGCAGTGCACCTGCCGTAAAATCAATTGGAATCAACACTTTTGTGTTTAATACCCCATGAGTTGTATGTTGATCTTTGACTCTCTTTGCAATCTCATCCCTTCTCTTCTACCTATAAGAAACTTCTTCAAAATCTAATCAACTAGTAATGAATATTGTATGGAGACAACCCAATATAATGAACTTGATGTTGGGAATTGCAGATTTGATGACTACAAAACCATGAGCAAGAATGAAGAAAGAAGAAACAATGAGGGCCTATTATATAATTTAATAGTTAGTTTTTCTAGTAAGCTAATAATAGTGTTTTATGTAACCTCCCTCTCCTATATATAGAGGGAAGTCGTCTAGGGTTTAGGTATCCCTTTCATTTCATAGTAGACATCTCCTATGAGAGTCTAATTAACGCATAGAGCGTGTAGTAGTGTAGTAGTAGTTTATTTTTATTAGTAATTAATAAAGAAAATCTTATTAGTAACATTGATGTTCTTATTGATTCCGCTGTGCGATATTTTAAGGTTCATTGCGAAATCCTTTTTGTAAACAATTGCCTGGTTGTATCCCACGTGCTTTTCTATCGCAGTATGTTTCAAATTACTTACAAACTATTACGAAGCTCTTACGAACAACAACTGCTAAAAACGTGGTGATTAATTTTTTCGTTCGAATTTTAGCCCTAATTTCTTTAACATCAATTTTATCCTTCCCCATTCTTTTCTCTGAGCAATTTTCATTCCGATTGTTTATCATTCACCTAACTCGTACAATTGAATACTGTTCAATTCAAACCACATTCTCTCATCATGTCTAAGGTTAGTAATATAGTTGACTGCGATATTACGATTTTTAATTACAAATCATTTAATTCCTTCTATGTTGTGCCGACTTAGTAAATTTTTGTAATTTTTTTGTAACCTTTATTTTTGTTCCTATGTATTGTAGACTCTAGTTGTTAGTGAGGCTGACGTAATTCCCACTAATGTTACATACCATGTAAGTGGCTATTTAAAATTTCTTATTGAAGTGTTTTTAAACCGAGGTTTTCTCGAACATGCCAAAATTTCTGTATTCAAGAATTTTTCTCGACGAGAGAATTCAATTTTTTTGGTGTTTAGATACATGAGTTGCTTTCCATAAGGTATGTAAGAATCTAAGACCATATTTTGAAGTACATTTTTGTTTGGTAACAAGGTATGTAGATTTGGGCTTGATGAGTTTTACCATATTACCTGGCTAAATTACCCAAAAACACCATGTGATGATGAAATTAAAGGCCATCGTTAAGATGATTCTCTCATTGTTGAATTTTTTAACAACAAAGAACTATTTATGTCGGAAAAATTGTATTACCATTTTGAGAATTGTTGTGATAATGTAGATACTTTGTACAAACCGAGTATGTTCATTTTTATTGAAGGTGTTTTGCTTGGTAAACCAAAAAATAATCATGTTAGCAATGAAATGCTAAAAATGGTGACTGAAAGGAGATTCTTTAAGTCATTCCCATGGGTAAGAGTGCACTGAACCAATTGATTAAGTCAATCCAACTAGACATGAGTAAATATAAAAGTGTTCACAAATAGAAGAAGTTGTGTGTGAAAAAGAAACAAAACTTAAGTGGAGGATGTAAATATGTTATTGAGTATGAAGATGAATTATTCAGGGGGAGGAACTGTTGTTAGAGAAAAAAAAACAAAGAAAATGAAAACTACTGATCCACAACTCAATGCCAAAGTTTGTATGGCTATCCTCCGATGCTACAGATTTGGGCGTTTGAGGCTATAGCTTGTAAAATTGGTTCTATGTATGCCCATTATAACCCAAAAGTTGGTTTTCTTGTGATGCTTAACTGGCTGTCTGTTAGGTCACCATATTGTAACACAAGCATCAGTATGTAAGAAATAGGTAAAGAAGTGAGCGGATGAACACACACAATCACACACGTATGATATAAAAGAAATGTTATGCGTAGAGTGTATTGCAAAGTGAACAATCAACCTTCTAAGGAAGGTTTACAATGCTATTTATAGGGAAGAGGACTAGGGCAACATATCTAGTCCCTTCCACTAATTATTGGGCTTGGGCCAAGGCTTATGAGCTTTCAACATAAGCCTTGCCTTTAATATAAACTTAAAAGCCTAATTAAGCAACCTATTACATATTAATTACAAACATTTGAAATATAGTTTAGGAGTGATTCCAACAATCTCCCCCTAAGTGTTGGTGATTAATGACTTAAGTAATCTTGAAACGTTGTAGGTGCTCATGTAATAGTTGCTTTGACGTCTTCTGACATTCTTCTTTCTTGTGAGAAGAAGTGCCTTGATTCTAACAATCTCCCCAGTGTGAGGATCTTGTTTTCTTTGAAGTTTTCAGCTTTGACGTCTTCATTAATCTTTGTTCTTTGTTCTGGTGTGGATATGGTGATGTTATGTTGTTGTAATCTGCATCAGGTCCGCTTCATTGACGTTGGATTTCAGTGTTGATGTAGTTCTCTTTAGTCTTTAAACTTTGTAGATTCTTTGGCTTTAACGAAGAATCATTCTGACTTTTGTGTTGCCTTTCGAGGGAACTTCAATTAATGTTGTTGTTGGTATGAGCATGTGGAGAATCTGCACGATCATCTCCCAAGAGCATCCAAAAGAAGAAAACATAAGAATGGGTTAGTGATAAACACCAATCGATCATTGTGGTCGTTTCTTAGAGAATTGACCACTACGATTGTTCTTCTGATGAATGTCTTGATTCCATTTACCTTGGTCGGGCGAATCAGCCGTCCGAATCCCATAAGGGACAGTTGGCATTACATTGAACAAGTTCAAGTAATGACCCAGGACTCGATTCTTGAAAGGAATCTCCTTAGCGGGATTTCCAGCACTTACAAGTTCGAACTTCGAGCGTGTTAACAACATAATGTGAAAACACATCTCTAATTCTAGCAACGGCTGTTCCTGAACTGGAGTCCCTCAAGTAGGATAACACTATGTACCGAAGTACACCTACAGTTCAGGTGACTCGCTGAGGTACACCGAAGCATCACCCCACGACTGTAGACCGTTTGAGACAACACTAAGCGTAACCCACAAGGGGCTACCGAAGTGACCTGCTGTCAGGGATGTTTGATGTTGACCCTGGCAGGAGTTTCCATTCAATCACTGAGGATCACCGTTGTGAACCTCTCATAAATGTTCTCGACATATTGCTAAGATCTGTATAGGACTCTAGAGTAGTATCACTTGCGTCCTTATTATTGAACGACAAGTGATGAAATGTCGAGTGTTCCTAAGAGATCTTTTGATGAATCTCGTGGCTCTAGACTCAATAGTGCGCTTTGGTTTTCCTAAGCGGAGACTAGGGAGAGGGTCTCCTTCTTCAATACCAGCAATCTCTAAGAGAAAGCTGATAGTTTACGTAGGGTTCCCTGTGAGAATGAAACAAGATTCTGTTGAGAGAAACTTGAGTGGCTAAGAAGGTTTAGTGCATGCATCACTGGGTCCATGACAACTTTATTCTTCAATACCAATGTCATCTAGTGACAACCAGTAGCATATGAATTGAACCCGGTGTCTGCCCTAAGTTGAATAATTTGGAGGGCTATTTCTTTTCACCCTTTTCTTTACATTTCTTTTTAATTCTTCAACTCCTTCTTTCTCCGATTCTCATTTTCTCCTTTTTATTATCATACCTAAGGACTTCTAAATTCTAACTATTGGTGGTGTCCTTGGGTAGATCCCTCCGGCTCTGGCGGATCATAGGACGGTTATTCCTAACCTTAATCACCTTATAACTCCATGGGTAACCTATGTTTCCATAAAACCATTTTGTAACACTGTGAGAGTTTTATCTTTTGCAGAAATACTCCCCCTCCACACGTGCTTAAGTGTTTTGACAGAAATCTGCACGGTGAGAGAAGAGCGCGCACTTTTGAATTGATCGACTCAAGATAGACAATTCCTCACGAGACATGGTTACGTTGCATAGTTAAAGAGATACATTGTCAGTTTTTAGGTGACAACTAGCTCTAATAACTACCTTGAAGATGTGGACAAACCTCCCAGGTTGTCAAACCCGTCAAAGTTCATGTTTATCAAGAGCTTCTCGAATAGGTACGATCTACTCGGATAACTCTTGGAAGACAAATCTTTTCGATTTATGATAGTTTAGATCTCGTCAATTCATGGGTTAAGTCTTAGCACGAAGATTCAATCACAAATTTCAACATATTTGTATCACACAAATTTTCTCCCCCTCAAAAATGGCATATAAATGTTATTTTTGACGAAATTTTGATATTGAATATGACCATTTTGAGTTTTATGGGATGATTTCTACGAAGAACAATTTGTGAACAGAGTTTTAAGCAAATACTCCCCCTCAACAAGTGATATTAACTTTTGAGGTTTTGAAAATCCTAAGGGGAAGTACTTGTTCTTTTGAGCAAAACTTTGAAAAATGAAAGTTTTGATAAGTTTTACTCAAAAATAAGAAGATTTCGCTCCTTTTATAGGATTGTGGCACTGAAGCGTACCACAGGGTCCTTTCATTACAAGAACATGTTGTACATTGTTATGTGTGCACAAGCCATAGTCAATAAAACAGATCAAAACATCCAAATATCAAGCAAGAAGATAATCAAGGAGTACTAGGCAGTCCGTCAATAACACCGGGAGTTCTCTCTGGACGTTGGTAGCCCGTAAGAAAAATGCTCTGTCGTCCACCCACAAAGCTTTCCAAAGTCCTGATGTGATCGCGACGAAACAACCTTTCATCAATCCTTGTGATGATTTTCCTCACATCCCTCCGATCTCTAGAATTCCACCTCTTCTTCGACCCAGTGCCTTAATGAATCTCTTTTAACCGATATGTTAACCCGTCACGAACCTTCTTCAGTGTGTGATAACAAAACTTGTGAAGCTCATTGCATGCCATGAAACAGTTATGATGAAGTTCACTACAGTAGACTACACCAAACTTTGGTTTCTTGAGGATGGTGTACTGAGCCAATTGGTTGATATCGGGAATGTTTAGTAGTGGTTTTGTGAGATTAACACTTTTTTGGTATGATTCCACGGCAAGTTGAAGGTCTTCAACACGTTCCTGGATAATGATGCTTCTGATGAATATCAGCAAAGACTTGATGTTCTGGAGCTGGATGTTGGTGGAGAACTGTCGCATTCGACCTTGTACCTTAACAAGATACATGTCTTCAATGTCATTGAGTGAAAATCTCGAAAAATCCGCTTCAGTAAAGTCATATTCCTGTTCGTCTTGGCGTTTGACTTTGATTGCTTTCAGGAATGAGTAGTCCCACTTAGTAGACAGGCTGACATGCATTATAGCAACGATCCGTTTGGCACTGTACACCTCTTTGTTTGATCTGAGTACTTGGCAGCTTCTATAGTAAAGTCTTCTTCGTTCAGGCCAATGATGAATTCCATATAGTGCACGAGGTCATAATTTACCACATTATCCACAAACATTCGTGTGGCCTCTTCCTCAATGGAAACATTATTGGAGAAGACTGTTGCCGGGATGTTGAAGGTGAGTGAGGTAGCGTATTTCTTGCTAACATCGCTACCGTGTTGAAGAAATTCCAGGTCATTGTTGAAGAAGTACTGGTAGGGAATCCGTTGTTGATCAGGTCGACCAATGGTGGGTAGTGGCTTGGTCCAGTCAGTGTAGTAAGGAGCCTTGTCAGGTCTGGTGAAGTCGATTTTTGATTCAGGGTTGAGCCAATCAATATTGTTGGACATGGCTCATGCTATGTTGTCGAGATGATATTCAACTTCAATGGCACTGTCAGAGCTGTCCTTAAGCAGTTGAAAAGCATCGTGCTTGATTCATATTAGCTCTGCTTTCGTCATCTTCTTTACCTTAAACGTTTCTTGAAAAATCTTGACATGCTCCATGGTTCGACCATCTACCGGTTCTTGGCCTTCCGGTAATTGAGGGGTTGCATCAACAAGCTTGGAGAACCATTCGTATTCTGCAGTGTCATCTTCATCCAACCAAGATACAACTATTGGAGACTTTTTCTTCTATGACTTGGAGGATGATGCTGAATGGTGCTTGGTTGATGTTGTTGATGAGGGCAGTTGTTGGGGCTCAGGAGGCTCTTCGTCATCACCACCGGTGTATTCGGAATTGTCACCAGTTTTCTCCGTTGGTGGTGGAGACTCAGAGTCGTGAGGTTTGTTGCTAGCAGGAGGACATTGTAAAGATCTTCTGGTGGTGGTGGTCCTTTGGGGTGGTGAAGGCATAGATGATAATTCGCCAGTTTTCTTTTTTCGTTTTGGCTCAGAATCCTTGTCTGCATCATCATCATCTCTTGGTCGCTTAGCCCTTTCTGCTGATTCTTTACATGATGTTTTAAGTTGATATTCTAGTAATGCCTCAAAAAGTTTAGCTTCATCAGAAGTAAATGTTGCAGACCATTGAGACATTTGCATAACCAGCTTGGAGATCAATTCCGCATCAGATACAACCAGAGACGGGACTGGTTTGATTTCCACAACTGCAGGGGTATTTGCCAGTGTATGCTTGACCAAAGATATGAGATGTGGAAAGAGTTTCCTGGTGAACATCTCTCTAGTGACTCCAGGGACAGTGTCGAGAAGGAACTTATGAGTGTAGTCTCTAATCGTCTTGTCCATTTCACCTTGTATGTCTCGATTGAGAAACTGCTGGATCTGTTCTCTATCCTCTGAATACTCATTTATCACGTTCTGAAGTAGATTGACTCTGTCGGCAAGCTGGTTCAGTTTCTTGTTAACAACATTGCGTTTCCTTGCTTGTCTGACAGCTTTGACAATCTTTGTCTTGGCATGTGATGCCCAAGTATCAGTCGTTTCCTTGCTTCTTGACTGATTTGGATGTGGATCTTGTGGTAGCATCTTTGGATGGTGGTGGTGATGAATGAGATGAAGAATCTGATGAAGATGAGTGATGAGATGGCTCTGGGTCTTTTGGTGGCTCAAAAGTCCCTTCAGGGTTGTGATCAGGATTATCTAGGAGATAATTATCAGCTTCTTCGCGAGCTTTAGTGTAACATCCCCAATTTCGTGATACGCAGCGGAATTCAAGCTGGGTGTTACTTCATGGCTCAACAGTTATAATAATAGAAAATGAACTTTAATTGAGTCGTTTTAAAAGATTTATCATTCGATTTATATAAATATCAGAGTTTACAAAATGAGGTCCCAGTGGTTTTACTGTTTATTAAATAACTTTTCGAACGATAATATAGCCTTCTTGAGTATCCGTGCCCTTCCGTGCCATCCTCGTAAATTATGAACCTGAGATAAACATGCTAAAAGTGTCAACACAAAGGTTGATGAGTTCATAGAGTTTATAGATAAAACAGTTGAGTTCAATAGTTTGATTATTGTAATAAATACAAATATCGATGAAATAAGTAGTGGACTACGTTGTTATGCACCCATAGTCATTTGTTTAGAAATCAGCTGAACACAAGTTTTAAGTTTGGGCCATGTTGTTGCACCCATAAATTCAGTAGTTGCAGCATTTGTATCATTGCAACATTGTATATATTGCCTTAAGTCTCATGAACGCAAACCTTAACATGAACGCGTCATAAAAATGAAGTAAGTTACAAACATCATAATAATGATGTGAGCAACAATGCCCTCTGGTAGGAGTTTGCCATTCTCCTAGTATTCTCAAATAAAGTGCATTTGGTTACCTATCCGGCTAACACAAATGGGGCGTTGATATGTGTCTAAATACACATATATTTTACCTTGTTTGAACCCACAAAAACAGCTAAAAACACACAAATGACTATATAAATGTTACAAATATCATGAAAATGTGTTTTTATGTGTTACAAATGCAAAAGGATTGAAAACTGATGAAAAACAACAAAGTTTACAAAATTGGCAGTTTTAGTCCCTGAACTTTCACAGATTGTCAAAAATGGTCCATGGATAAAATATTTTGAAGAAAAATAAACAATAGTCCCCCAGGAATCATGAAATGACAAATTTTACCCTTGAAGTTCAAATTTGCAAAAATGGCAAGTTTAGTCCCTCGACTTTGAAAAGTATCATAAATAGTCCTTGGATTTATAAAAATGGAATTTTATGCAATATTGGTCCTTGTACTATTAAAGAATGGCAAGATAGGTCCTTGTGATAATTTTGGATTGTTGACAGGATCAGCCCCTCAAAAATGCAGAAATTACATGAATGGTCCATGTGTTATTCAAGCTTACATACCAAACGGACCCTTTTGTGTTATTAAAACCCAAAGCCCAAATCCAGTCACAAGCCCAAACCACGTTTTAAATATAAAACCCGCCTGTACTGTTCCTCTTCCTCACCACGCCTGCAATTCCAAAACCACCCTGGTTTTCTTCCACCTTGCCTGTTTCCACCTTTCCACCTCACCCCTAACAGCTGTATACCAACCCCCTCCACCTCTACATACAACCAAATTGCATTAACTGCTAATACTTGCTTTAAGACTTTTCCCGCCAAAAACTCCACTTGTACGATTATGATGAATTGTGAAGATCCAATGGCTGGAAATGAGTGGGAAAGACTCAGAGGTGTCGACAGAGATGAAAAAGATCAATAAAAAGAAAGAGGGAGCAATGTAGAGCCAGTAGTAGTGTAATTTTAGTTTAGGTAGTGTCGACTTAGTTAATTTTAACTTTTCAGTATATGTTTAAGCTTCCAAGTACTTTGTTATGTAATTTCAGGGTAATACAAACCTTTTTAAGTATTCAATTTCAATTTCCATGTACGAATTTATATTATGCAATTTTCAAGTTCATGTATATGTGATTGTAAGTTGATAAGGAATCTTAAGCTTGTATAAGTTCTTATATAAGCTTTTATAAGCTCACTTTAGCTTATTATTTACTCAGAAACTCACTTACTCAAATTTTACTCTCAAAAATACCTTGGTCAATGAAAGTCAACTGCTGGTGATATTGGTCGTGAAAATGGAATTGGGTTGATTCTTATGCTGAATTGGGTATTGGTTGGTGTTTTTAATCTTGGTTTAGTATTGATATGCTGCCCAAATTGAGCTGGAAATCAAGTAAGTTTTGGTGCCAAACCTTTTTCAAAACTGTTATGTTGCTAGTATGAATATGATCATGGTTGCTTGTAATTGATGCTAGATTTGATGTTATTATAGCTTTGGGATATCAGTTATAAACTTGTTTGAATCTCTGCATAAGTAGGATAGAATTTGATAGCTAAAATTATTATTTGAAAGTTTTAAAGTAGTGTTCGGATCATGCATTCCATCTGAGTTTTAGGACATTTCAGTAGTTGAAATTAGTGGTTTTAGTCTTGAATAGATATATTAATGTCACTTTAGTCATAATTTTGCATCTATACCCATTTACAGTCATAATCACTTATTAACTGCCTTCATTTTCATTTCTGTTAAAATTAGTTGGTGAAATCTAGCATATAGTTGTAGAAATAGATAAGTTAGCTTGCATTAGCTTCATTTCATCGTAATTCATCATTCTCAGTTAGAAAATTGGAATCAAATCTCATTTTAGTCAAACTTTCATACTTGTCTTTAAAAGTCAAAAGTTGGAAAACCAGTTTTTGCACAAACTTTGTTGATGTTTCAAGGACTCAATTCTGGTTCAAATTCAGTGAGACTTTGGGATTTCCTAGTTCAGTTGGTCTTAAACTGAAATCTGATTTTTGTTGAATTTTCTCAAGTCTCTAAAAGCCCTTAATCAGCTGTCCATTAAGCTGGTTTGTGCCCTGTGTCAAACTCAGTATTAGCTGAGTCATTTCAAGCTTTTTGTAAGCTTTGCACAAGCTTCATTAAAGCTTGTTTAGGACTGATTTTTGGTCCAAGTGTAGTAAGCTAGGTGATCTTGAGAACCCATCATCTGTTTTTCCCTTTAGCTTATTTGTTTAGCCTGTGTAATAGCTTAAAGTAGACCCCAAGTAGACTTATTTGGTTTTTGCACTTTCATAAGCTCATTCTTAGTTAATGCATCATTAGTGGTCTAGAGTAGTATTAATTAGTTGCATTAGGCTTATTATAGTGTACTTTAACTCTGCTAATCATTTAGTTGAATTTGGTAGCTTATAGCTTAATCTAGTAGCTTATTTAGAACTGCTTATCACTACAGTTTCATTTTCTCACACATAAGCATATGTTTTTATATTTTTCATAGATTAATAATAATATTTTAGACTTTTCCTGAATTTTTCATAATTTTTCATAACTGTTTGCTATTTTTCTTATTTTAAATCAGTTTTTAAGACTTTTTAATTAGCTTTTATTACAAATAAATCAGAAAAAGTTTAAAAAAATATTTTTTCAATTTTCCTAGATTAAGATAAATATAAAAAGCCAAAAAAATATTTTTCCATAATTTTCTTAGTTTAAATAGTATTTTCTAGCATTTTAATTAGTTTTAAATAGTATTAAATTCATAATAGATAGATAAAAAGTGTAATAAATATATTTTCAGTTTTAAAATAAGTTTTATAATATTTTAGATTTTTCTAAGTCATAATTTCACTTTTCTAGCTTTATTTCATATTTTCTTATATTTTAGGTTATTATTAAATAGTTAAAAATAGTTTTTAATTAATAATAATTAAATAAATAGTCATAAAAATAATTTTATTTTTCTAATAATTTTCTTTTATAAATAGGATTGTAAAAATGTATTTTTCATATCCGTATGTATTTTCCTTCCTTATTTTCACATTTTATTTAGTACGTTCACGTAATTTTATTTAAACGTACGTTTTAGATTTTAAACGTTCATCGATTTTAAAAATAGTGATAGCGTTTATTTAATATATTTTAGCTTTTTACTTTTCTTTAATTTGCATTTAAGCCCCTGTAATTTACAAACCTTTTCTCTAGATATAATTATTCCAAATTCACAAACCTTTTCCCATTCAATATCACCCGATCACAGATTCGTTGTACTACAGTGTTCACACCTCGTTGGGACTTAACGACCTGAGGTAACACTATACTCCTCTGATCTTAATTGCATTTGTTTATGAGCTGTTTGAATTTTATTACGGTTGACCATTCACAAGTGGTTAGCTTGAGTGATAAACTTGACTGTTTGGAAGCGAATCAAATTTTGATGCCGCTGCCGGGGAGGTGTGCTGCGTTCTACGAATTTGAAGAATCAGTGATTGTTGAATATACACCCATTGTATATTTACCATCTTTGTCCATATTTCCTTATTTTCATATAAAACCAAAATTATCGTGAAGTTAATTCGTTTCACGGATCGATTTCCAAAAACATTTTTTTTTTATTATTCAAGTTTTCAACAAACACAAAAAAAACCCAAAAAGATTTTCTTTCTTATTTTTACAACATGTTTTTCAAAAATCAAAAAATATCCATCTTTACCCTCTCACATCTTTGATTCTTCATCCCAACCCCTCTGTAAACCTTTGATTCTTTCTATGTCTTATCCTCACCCTCTTGATTGTCAATGGTGTGGTGGTCCTTATAATGGTGGCAATTGCCCCAGTTGTAGCATGGTGGAATCAGGAAACGGGTCTGTCTATAACCAGGATCCCTATTCCTACCATAACACAACTGATTTATTCCATCAGCTACCACACTGTGAGACTCAACAATTTTACTGTTGTGAGTACTGTGGTGGTTCACACTCCAGTTCTGATTGTCAATCGGGAAACACGCTTGTCTATGAGCAGGTTCCTGATAACAATTATGACTACCACACATACAACTCACAGCCACATCAGTTTTACTGTTGTGAGTATTGTGGAGGTCCTCACTTTAGCTCTGATTGTCAAACAAGGAATCCATTTCCTTGTAACAATTACGACTCTTCGTATCATGACCAACCTCTACAGTACCAAGTGAATCAGGCACCACCTCAGCCTGACCCACTTCCTCAAAATCTTATCCTTGATCTTTTGGATTTAGTGAAAGATTTGAAGGAATGTAAACACTCCCAAGATAATCCAAATGAGAAATCCATGGAAGAATTGCTAGCTGAAGAGCGGGCTGCAAAATTAAATTCTCAAATTGCCTTTGAAAAATCTATTAGGGAATCAATTGCAAAAGAAAAAGCAGCCAAATCTAGCTCTCGATTCCGTTTCATTCCTGATGACGATGATGATGAAGTTACCCTTGATATTCGTCAATTTTTTACAGGTTCATCAAGTTCATCAGTTGAAATTCCTTCCATGAAAAATCAGGGAGAAAAGACTATGATGGAATTACTAGCAGAAGAACAAATGGAAAGTATAAAACATATGTATGCTAGTCCTTCTCAACTCCCTCAGTCTGTTGATATCACACCCAATATTCCCACTCACTCTCTAAATATGGGGGATGAGCATCTTGACACTGTTCCTGAAAAGGAATCGGACGAATTCATAAAGTCTAGTGTTGAGAACCTTGTCCCAATTCCGAGAGAGTCACAGGGAACTTCTGAGCATATGTGTGATTCTCTTTCCCCTCTTGAGTGTTCAAAAGATCATTTTGAAACTTTCTCCGATCTTAGCGACGATTATTCTTCCTATGGAAACATCGAGTATGTTGAGGCATCACTTCCACAGTCTGATCCTCTTCTTGAGGAGTTCACCGATGAACTCACTCACATCAGTCCACTTTCATCAGAAAGTGACGATGATCTCTTTGATTTCGAAGCCGATCTTGGAGAAACTAAAAATCTCCTATATAATGATCATCCACTCATTTCTTGTCCCATTTCCGACTCTTCAATTCCTTCTCTCACTCCGGATGAGGAAGATGATAACTTTTGGAAGAAAGTCGATGCTTTTCTTAGTGATGAGTCAATTCCAATAGGGATTGACAATACTTACTTTGATTCGGAGGGAGACATCCTCTTTCTTGAAAATCTGTTAATTGAAGAACCGTTTCCAGCTCTCCCTCCCGGAAATTTTATTGCCAATCGCCATACAAGCTTCAAGTCTAAGCTTAAAAATTTAACAAATGGTGATTTGCTCCTCACTGATGAAGAATGGGATTGCATTGTGATGCACATCTTTATTCCATTTTTCACAGATGGTGTGGTTTCTCGTTCCCTTTTCTCCTTCAGGAATGAGGAAACTATTTTTGATCCCGGCATTTTCATTTATCATTTTTGAGCCGGTTCTATGTATATCTCATCGGTCTGGAACTTTCACGTACTTCAATGTTTATACAAACATCTTGAATGAAAGTCCGATGGAGATTGTCTCTTCCACTTACTTCCCCATGAACAAATGAATGCGGGGATCGAGTCAAGCTAGCGACTCGGTAATCAAAAACAGTAGTTAAACATGGGTTTTCACCCGTGTGTACCACCTTAGTGTGGGGGAGATGCCCCACATGTTGTATATAGATCTAAAAAAATAAATGAAAATTGTAAATATTAAAAAAGAGAATAATTGTTGTGTTTCTACACTTAGCTAGTAATGTTATCTTTTTACGTTCAAGGATTCGGCATAATAGCCGAGACTTTGAATATTGAGGACAATATTCATTTCTAAGTGTGGGGAGGAAATTCTGGCGAATTTGATCATAAATGTACCCTTTTAGTCCCTTTTTCCCCCAAAATGGCCAAATTATTTTTTTTTTAGTGGAAGTACTATGTACTAAACACAACAAATGGTAATCAGTCCACCATGTCTAACCCACATAAGGATTGGCTAATCCAGGAGCAAACGCCTCTTGGTAAAGATATCTCAAATCCGTTTATGGCTTGCAATTTGCCCAAAATTGTATGGTGTTCAGCTCACCATATCTTTAATTAGTGAAGAGTTGGCTAGCCCGCAAGTTTATGGCTTGTGGTAAAGGCAGTTGGAAAACCATAATTGGTAATCGACTCACCAAAGATAATAAAGATATTTTATCTAAGAGTTGGCTAGTCCAGAAGCAAACGGCTTCTGGTAAAGACAAATCAAAACCGTTGAAAGCTGGTGATTTGCTCAAAATCATTTGGTTATCATTGTACCAAAGTTCTTACTTGAACTGAAACAATTGGCTACTCCAGAAGTAATGGCTTTTGGTAAAGAGACTCAAATCCATTAAGTTTTCATAAAAGATTGCTAGGGACTAGCAATAGTTTAGTGTGGGGGATTTGATATGTGTCTAAATACACATATATTTTACCTTGTTTGAACCCACAAAAACAGCCAAAAACACACAAATGACTATATAAATGTTACAAATATCATGAAAATGTGTTTTTATGTGTTACAAATGCAAAAGGATTGAAAACTGATGAAAAACAACAAAGTTTAGAAAATTGTCAGTTTTAGTCCCTGAACTTTCACAGATTGTCAGAAATGGTCCCTGGATAAAATATTTTGAAGAAAAATCAACAATAGTCCCCCAGGAATCATGAAATGACAAATTTTACCCTTGAAGTTCAAATTTGCAAAAATGGCAAGTTTAGTCCCTCGACTTTGAAAAGTATCATAAATAGTCCTTGGATTTATAAAAATGGAATTTTATGCAATATTGGTCCTTGTACTATTAAAGAATGGCAAGATAGGTCCTTGTGATAACTTTGGATTGTTGACAGGATCAGCCCCTAAAAAATGCAGAAATTACATGAATGGTCCTTGTGTTATTCAAGCTTACATACCAAACGGACCCCTTTGTGTTATTAAAACCCAAAGCCCAAATCCAGTCACAAGCCCAAACCACGTTTTAAATATAAAACCCGCCTGTACTGTTCCTCTTCCTCACCACGCCTGCAATTCCAAAACCACCCTGGTTTTCTTCCACCTTGCTTGTTTCCACCTTTCCACCTCACCCCTAACAGCTGTATACCAACCCCCCTCCACCTCTACATACAACCAAATTGCATTAACTGCTAATACATGCTTTAAGACTTTTCCCGCCAAAAACTCCACTTGTACGATTATGATGAATTGTGAAGATCCAATGGCTGGAAATGAGTGGGAAAGACTCAGAGGTGTCGACAGAGATGAAAAAGATCAATAAAAAGAAAGAGGGAGCAATGTAGAGCCAGTAGTAGTGTAATTTTAGTTTAGGTAGTGTCGACTTAGTTAATTTTAACTTTTCAGTATATGTTTAAGCTTCCAAGTACTTTGTTATGTAATTTCAGGGTAATACAAACCTTTTTAAATATTCAATTTCAATTTCCAAGTACGAATTTATATTATGCAATTTTCAAGTTCATGTATATGTGATTGTAAGTTGATAAGGAATCTTAAGCTTGTATAAGTTCTTATATAAGCTTTTATAAGCTCACTTTAGCTTATTATTTACTCAGAAACTCACTTACTCAAATTTTACTCTCAAAAATACCTTGGTCAATGAAAGTCAACTGCTGGTGATATTGGTCGTGAAAATGGAATTGGGTTGATTCTTATGCTGAATTGGGTATTGGTTGGTGTTTTTAATCTTGGTTTAGTATTGATATGCTGCCCAAATTGAGCTGGAAATCAAGTAAGTTTTGGTGCCAAACCTTTTTCAAAACTGTTATGTTGCTAGTATGAATATGATCATGGTTGCTTGTAATTGATGCTAGATTTGATGTTATTATAGCTTTAGGATATCAGTTATAAACTTGTTTGAATCTCTGCATAAGTAGGATAGAATTTGATAGCTAAAATTATTATTTGAAAGTTTTAAAGTAGTGTTTGGATCATGCATTCCATCTGAGTTTTAGGACATTTCTGTAGTTGAAATTAGTGGTTTTAGTCTTGAATAGATATATTAATGTCACTTTAGTCATAATTTTGCATCTATACCCACTTACAGTCATAATCACTTATTAACTGCCTTCATTTTCATTTCTGTTAAAATTAGTTGGTGAAATCTAGCATATAGGTGTAGAAATAGATAAGTTAGCTTGCATTAGCTTCATTTCATCGTAATTCATCATTCTCAGTTAGAAAATTGGAATCAAATCTCATTTTAGTCAAACTTTCATACTTGTCTTTAAAAGTCAAAAGTTGGAAAACCAGTTTTTGCACAAACTTTGTTGATGTTTCAAGGACTCAATTCTGGTTCAAATTCAGTGAGACTTTGGGATTTCCTAGTTTAGTTGGTCTTAAACTGAAATCTAATTTTTGTTGAATTTTCTCAAGTCTCTAAAAGCCCTTAATCAGCTGTCCATTAAGCTGGTTTGTGCCCTGTGTCAAACTCAGTATTAGCTGAGTCATTTCAAGCTTTTTGTAAGCTTTGCACAAGCTTCATTAAAGCTTGTTTAGGACTGATTTTTGGTCCAAGTGTAGTAAGCTAGGTGATCTTGAGAACCCATCATCTGTTTTTCCCTTTAGCTTATTTGTTTAGCCTGTATAATAGCTTAAAGTAGACCCCAAGTAGACTTATTTGGTTTTTGCACTTTCATAAGCTCATTCATAGTTAATGCATCATTAGTGGTCTAGAGTAGTATTAATTAGTTGCATTAGGCTTATTATAGTGTACTTTAGCTCTGCTAATCATTTAGTTGAATTTGGTAGCTTATAGCTTAATCTAGTAGCTTATTTAGAACTGCTTGTCACTACAGTTTCATTTTCTCACACATAAGCATATGTTTTTATATTTTTCATAGATTAAGAATAATATTTTAGACTTTTCCTGAATTTTTCATAAATTTTCATAACTGTTTGCTATTTTTCTTATTTTAAATCAGTTTTTAAGACTTTTTAATTAGCTTTTATTACAAATAAATCAGAAAAAGTTTAAAAAAATATGTTTTCAATTTTCCTAGATTAAGATAAATATAAAAAGCCAAAAAAATATTTTTCCATAATTTTCTTAGTTTAAATAGTATTTTCTAGCATTTTAATTAGTTTTAAATAGTATTAAATTCATAATAGATAGATAAAAAGTGTAATAAATATATTTTCAGTTTTAAAATAAGTTTTATAATATTTTAGATTTTTCTAAGTCATAATTTCACTTTTCTAGCTTTATTTCATATTTTCTTATATTTTAGGTTATTATTAAATAGTTAAAAATAGTTTTTAATTAATAATAATTAAATAAATAGTCATAAAAATAATTTTATTTTTCTAATAATTTTCTTTTATAATTAGGATTGTAAAAATGTATTTTTCATATCCGTAGGTGTAGGATCGTTATTTTATTGTGTTAGATGATTCGGGTGGTCTTGGGAGATCAAAATACATGTTTGCCATTTTAGAGAGAGAAAGTAGAGAGAGAGAGGGTGTTCTTGCTAGAGAGTTACACAAATTGTAGAGTATTAGATTATGAAGCACCACCCCTTCCATGGATGGAAGGGGTATTTATAGTTACATAAAATACGACCTCCTATCGGCCTGTGGATCAGGGATACAGTGGGTAAAGACCCGTCCTTCCTCCACGGTGTTGCACTACGCTAAACTAAACTAATAACTAACTAATAAATTAATAAATAACATAACTAACGACAAGTCTGCGAGCTAACTTAAGCTAGATAACATTTGGGGTGACCGACTCTTCACTAAGAAATTTTCCAATTCCTAACAATCTCCCCCTAAGGGAGGTCACCCCATGTTTTACATTTCGAATCCTAGCATTCTATTCTTGACAATGTTCTTGAGCTCGTAGACTTGAATTCTTCATTTCCGCAATCTTTGTGCTTTTGTAGTGCAACTTCAAAGTCCGCATTGATTTGTACTTTCAGTGGAGGTCTTTGAACTGATCCACATCTTGATGATCTTCGAGCTTTCTTTGAGATCATCAGCCACAGTAAATCTCTAGATCACCCTTTATTGTGTTGCCATCATGTGAAGTTGTGACTTTTGGACCGACATGCTCACACTTTTGAATCATGACACCTTTCCATCAGAGTAGCGGAAGCCTTACTGGTTCATGATATTTGTAGCAGCGAAGCATAAGCATAGAATGAAATATCAGAGCCAGGTTATGTAGATATGCACCAGTCATGATTTCTTCAAATTAAGTGTGGATGCTGTGAGCATGCGGCTTTGGATTGACTCCTCAATTCTGATCAGCTGCAACCGTCCAAATGTACCTACAAACAACAGTTAGCAATAAAACACACGAAAGTGTCTTTGATCACTTTCGCTGAATTGAGGTACACGGCCCACGGTTCCCCGTTGATCAGTATAAATACTGCCTGTGATCAGGTAGGATTCCTAAGAATCTCCTTGACAGGGTTTCGCAGCTGTTCTAGCTGTTCTCAAACCGGAACGTCTCAAAGAAGACAACACGGAGTGAGTGAACCAGCGAATTTGAGATTCACTGATTGATGAAAAATTGATTTGAAAACAATCGCGTATTGCTTAGAATAAAGAGTTTTGCAATACGACGAAGGTTTTATGAGAAAGATCAATTTTCAAACAAAATACTTTTTGAATTAGAGAATGAGTACACATTCGACATGCTAGCGAAAAGAAGAGATTCGCACATCGAACGGTTTTTCTAAAAGTATTTTTCAATCAGAGATACTTTTTGAATTTTGAAAACATAAGTACACATTCGACGTGCTAGAGAAAAGAAGATTTGCACATCGAACGGTTTTTCCAAAAGTATTCGTCAATTCCATTCCTGGACCAAGGTTGATTCAAGACTGAATCGCCTCATTGTTTCTATCCAGTTGTCACAATTTTGATCTTACGAGAAGATCTCACATGTCACCCACCAAGAGCTTGTTTGATGTTGGCTCTAGAAGGATTTCCATCTTCATCGTGAATATTTTCATATCACTCGAATGTTCTGGCAATACCACAAGGATAATGCGTAGGACTCTTAATATATACTTACTTTCCACATTGTGTGAAAAAGCAAGTCTTCAAGAATTTAGTGTCCTAACGAGATATTGTGGATGATCTCTTGGCTCTAGACTCAATAGTGCACATTTGGTTCCTGTGTCGGAGACTAGGGAGAGGGTCTCCTTCTTCAATATCAACAATCTCTAAGAGAAAGTCGATAGATAATGTCGGTTCCCCGTGAGAATGAAACAAGTCCTTTTAAGAGGAACTTGAGTGGTTTGGGAAGTTGAAGTGCAGTGCGTCACTGGGTCCATGACGTCTTGTCTTCAATACCAGTGTTACCTAAGTAAACACCTAGTAGCATATGTATTGAACCCGGTTACTGCCCTAAGGTTGAATTGATGGAGGGCTATTTCTTTTCACCCCTTTTCACATTTAGTTCTTTTTCATTCTTCAACCCCTTCAGTGCTTACCGAGACTTCATAACTAGAACCTTGTTGGGTTTATTCCAGTACTAGCTCTGTCTCAGTCCGCACTCTTCCCATTTCTCATTTTTCTCCTTTTTTCATCATACCTAAGGACTCTACACTATCTAGTGGATTGTCCCTGGGTAGATCCCTCCGGTTCTGGCGGATCGTGGGAACAAATACCTAACCTAACCATCCTTATAACACCATGCATAAAGTAAAATGGTCGGTCTATTGGTACAGTTCATTCTTCTTTGAAACCAATTGAAAAATCATTTGGAAAAACAATCAAGGTACTTGTGATACGAGATCAAAGCATTTTGTACCTTAATAGTTTTGATCATTTAGAAAATGCTCCCCCTCAACATGTGCATATGATTTTTAAATTGTTTAGCACATGGAGGCAAGAGTTCTTTGAAATAATTTCTTTGAAATAATTTCTTGATCACAATTTCCTTAGAAAAAGCCATTTGATTTTCATGGTAAAATTCTCCCCCTCAATATGTGCATAGGATATTTTAAAACATTTGATCACATAGAGGCAAGAGTTCTTTTGAAGCACATCCACAATCACACAAACCATTAAGAAACCATATAAAAACTCAATCAAGGTACTTTATAAATCACTTTAAAAAGCTTTCGTACCTCGATAGTTTATTTGCTCCCCCTCAATATGTGCTTCAAGATTAGGAAACGTTTAGCACATATGAGCGAGCAGCGTGCACAATTAAATCAAAACAATCACCTTTTATCAAATTTCATTATTAAATCACAAATTCTCCCCCGATCAAAAATATCAAACCCTTTGAGATTTTGGATCCCAAGTGATTTAATACGGTTTAAAAAAAACATGGGAGAATATGTGGCCTGGTTTAAATACTCATCATGTTTTTGGATAAATCCTCCTCCTCAACATGTGCATTGTGTATGAAATCGTTTGGCACATGGAGGCAGGAGTGCCTTTAAAGGACTAAAACCGATTCCATTTAAAACAGATTTGAGATTTAAAACACGATCTCTACCCCGATCAGAAATATCAAACCATTTGAGATTTGTGATCCCAACTGATTTAAATCATTTATAAAATTTTGGGGAAAGACGTGGCAAGATTCAATTTTGAAAGATGACAGATATGGACCATTTTAAGACATTAAAGATTGTTAGTGTCAGGTATGATAGTTTTTAAGAGATCTTTTAAGTAAAACAAAACAATTTCACAATCAAACAAGAACAGAAAAGATTTCATTTTGAAAGACCTTGATTCTAAAGAAAAAAATCATACCATGACATAACATTAAATCTTTAGATCACCACTTATATTGTACAAACGGAACTTTTGTGAAGAAATATCGTTTGAAAATATTTTATTTTAAATCACTCTCCCCCTCAATCCATGACCGTAGTCGATAATTGAGTGACTCAAGTTTTGATAAAATGAAGTCCGGTGATTTTCAAAAATTAGTCCAATATATTTTCAAAACAATATTTTCCATTTTCAAAACAATTTAATTAAATTATTCAAAATTGTTTAAAAATGGTATCCTGCACAAAGATACGTTAGGTGGTTGAGAAGCTTCTGTTGTTGTTGCTGTAGGGTTTGGAAGAAAAACCGTCTGCAAATGCAGTGAGACTTCTTCTTACGTTGCATTTTGAATGCCAACTGAGGTCCAATTAAGCTCCGTTTCTTCATTTGCTGAAGAAAACCATCTGCAGATGCAGTAAGACCTCTTACGTTGCATTTCATGCCAACTCTCCATTGAAGTCCAGTTAAGCTCCGTTTCTTCATTTGTCAACCCAAGATATCGTTACCCTTTCCTTTCGGCATCCAATCATCTTCAATTGTGGGATCCGGATCGGGAACATTCTTTTATACCAATATACCTGCATACGTTAGTGAACACACATACAGATATATGGTGGTCGACATCACCCAAACAACAATCGACTAATTCAAGTCAATTCAACATATCAATCAGTTCATATAAGGCATGGGGTTTATGTGTTTCTCAAACTCTAATCATCTAAACCTAACAATCATATCCTAAATTCCTAGTCCTTCGACACAGGCAAATATCATTTTTTTTAATTAAGCACGTAGGATAATTAAGAAAGCTCGTTAGATGATGTAGATTTGAAAACATTATCCCCCTCAATCAATGACTCATTTTTATGAAAAAATTTAAAAGCGCAGAAGTCATTGATCGAGTTTGCAAATTAATACGAAAACTCTGATTCTGATTGATTTTTTTTTAAGCAACTCATTTACCACCATCTTTGAAAACACCAAATATTTTTCTGAAGAATTTTAGACGGAAAAACATCTGTGTAGGAACAGCAGTCCTTCGACATACTTTCCTTAAATTGTTTTTAGGATAAGTGCACGAAATATTTGAAAATTGTTTAGCGTAGCACTTTCCTTTCTTTATAAGAGCGGGTTGCTATCTGAAATGATAGCAAGCCATGTTTAAGCCCGGGTTACAGTCTGAAATAACTGTAAGCCATATTTTTGAGACATGTTTTGAAAAGAAATATTTACACCTTCTGCTCGAACTTCATCTATGGTCCCGTGCCATTATTGAATGACATTTCTACGACCGTAGATGTTATCGATACCAGAAGACATGTCTTGAGAAAAACATATTTTTGGTATTTTTTTTGAAATTTTCTGATTTTTATGGTTTTTTTTTTTTTTTTTTTTTTTTTTTTTTTTTTTTTTTTGAAAGTTTTATATTTTTCTATTTTCTTTTTGTTGGTTTTATATTTTTCTATTTTTCTTTTTGTTGGTTTTATATTTTTGTATTTTGTTTTACGAATAAATATATACAAGGATAGAATAGATGATATAGTTAAAGAAGATGATGATACGAGTACCGAGATAAGGATATCGAACAGCCCCGTTGTAGAAGATAGAAGTCATCATCCCTAAAACTTTCACCACCAAAGCATCCAAGGCTCTTGAATCGAAGAAATAAATTGAACCATCTGAAAGTGAGACTTTGGCAGCTTTCCCCCAAACCGAAAATCCTTAAGATGAGCAGATTCGAAGCTCTATTTCAAGCTTGCTTTAGCCAGGTGCACAAGGAAGCACACCATTATCATAAATCCCGCTGCTCCTTTTAAGACCGATAATCGAGAATCTCCGTTCGGGGTTATATCATCCATAAGAAGATCAGCAACGTATCATCTCATACATAAAATAATCTTCTCAAATTTCATAACCACTGAAGTCTGAAGCAATCCATTCCAAAAAGGTGTCAAGAGAACAATTCCCCCAAGTAGTTGAATTGATGCAGTCCGTCTCTTAGTATAATGCTCAAGAACTCTCCCGAATACACTTCATGAGGGGAATGAAGAACACCTTCCCATGTTCACATTTTTCTTCCGAGATGAACGTGTATGAAGCTCAAGAACCCGAAGTACACCAATATCCAAGAACTCTCCCGAATACACATCAAGAGGGTAATGTAGAACACCTCCCCTATGTTCACATCTTTCGTCCCTGATGAATGTGTATGAAGCTCAAGTATCCAAAGTATACCAATACACAAGGAATGAATAACTGATAACATTGAAGAAGCAGGCCAAGTCACTGATTATCTCTGCGGGTGACAATCTCTGCGGATGTCAACACCGGAATAAGTGATTGTATCTCTGAATCACTGATTAAGCACTCAAGTGAAATAGCTGAGCATCCCCAATCTGCACATTCTCTCTCCCCTGATCATTGAGATACCATCGAAATCACCACATACTAGTGTACCTCTTTTATCTTCAGAAACTTTCTCTAACATCACTTCCCCCACGTAGATGAAATACTAACACAAAAAGCCTTGATGAGTAAAACCTTGAGTTTCTCTGCGGTCATAACAATTGTTTTCCCGGGATATCTTCAATCACTTAGAAGTATTAAGCTCATCAAGTTTACTCGTCATGAGTCAAACCTTGAGTTTCTCTGCGGTAATAACATTTGTCTTCCCGGGATATCTTCAATCATTTAGAAGAATTAAGTTCATCAAGTTTACTCGCTTTGTGTTTATATGTGAGTCTCCTTTCCCCTTGCTGGTTTTGACACTTCTGAATCAGCAGCTCATTGTAAGCCCGTATACTAGAAATTTGTTGAGAAGAACACTTGAACTCTTGTGAGAATCAACTTGCTGAAGACTCTCTCTGACTATTTTTATCAACCCTTATGTGGACAATTTGAAGTGACCACTGAAGAAGAAAAACCCGCTATACCATACTTGAAACTGAAGTCAACTTCCCCACATTTGTATCTTAAGCTTGCACCTAATTATGGAAGAACGGTGTCGAGAATCTATGCTTCAAGCAAATCTCTAAGTACTCACTACTCAAACAAAGTATGAGACATTAACACCTCTTGCGATTATCCACACCGTCATATGCGTGTGACACTGAGTAAAACAAAGTAACTCCTAATAGTGATAGTTAACCAGGTCTTCAACCATCCACCTCGACTACTGGTAACTAGATAAGCCAAGTCTTCAACTCAAATTCTTAAGCCCGAGCAAGTTATCAAATAAGAACACGCCTTTGTGAAAGTCAACTTCAATCTCGAATAAGTGATAAATGATTAACTCCGAAGTAATCACCTTGTGTCAAATGTCCAACAATAGTCAATATCAACGTCTCGAGTAGTCGCTGCAAAAGTATATGAGCAAGTCTAATTGGGAATTGAATCTGACTTATAACTTTCTCCCAATTAGTGCTCTCCCCTAAACTGACAATCTGTTTGTTAAATGCCCAGAATAAGAAGAAGTCTTTTGATAATCAAATTCAACCCGTCTTTTAGTCTTCTAACATACAGTAGAAAATGTAGAATCGACTGTAGACTCGACCTTCTTCAAGATTGTCCAGTTGGGGAATAGAAAGTCAACATCTTCAACTCACCAAAAACAAGAACATCAGCAAAAAGCATCCCAATCAACTTACATCTTGCACATCCCCTTAACTAGAATCCCTCCCAATCAAACAAGACCAGAAAGATGTTCATCAAGGAAATCAGCAATCAGGCCGCAACGAACACACAATATGGTAACACCAAACTACCAATCACATCAAACAAGAACAGAGAGATTGTTCGGAATCATCATGTTGATGTATACGTGAAGCATTAATCGGAAGCACTTTGTCGATAAACTCATCAATCCGAGTGAAGATGTCAACCAACGGCTCTTAGAAGAACAACTCCATGTGAAGATGACCCGATAAGAAGAAGTTCGGTTCTTACATGAGTTTAGAGCCGTATGACCATTTAAATTCTCAAATATTAATCAATCATGCAAAAAATTCACACTTCTTCTCCCCCTCAAGAATTGCATACGGAGATGCCATTCTTGACTAAATAAGTGAAAATCATCCGAATGTTCTTATTCACACTTCTCTCCCGCAATATAAGCACATGATGTCGCCATCTTCATTATAATCGAGCACGTGGAATGAGAAAACAATCAGTGGTAGCCCGGTTCACTTAATGACTGAAGCGCATGGAAAAAATATGAAGCATGTTGATGAGAATGGTCATAATAGAGAAGATTTCTCTTCTTCAGAAGATAAAGCGCACTGACACGTACACTTTTCTTTTCTTTGAGGAACGAGGCATGAACTGATGTGTTCATACGTCATAAGAAGATTTCTCTTCTTTTGAAGATAATGCGCACTGAAACGTACACATTTCTTTTCTTTAGAGAACGAGGCCTGAACTGATGTGAACAGACGTCATAAGAAGATTTCTCTTCTTTCAAAGATAAAGCGCACTGAGACGTACACTTTTCTTTTCTTTAGAGTACGAGGCCTGAACTGTTGTGAACAGACGACATAATCTCTCTCTTTTCAATCCCTTTTGGCAAAACATGTGATCAACCCCATTATCATTCAGTAGGCTCTTTGTAGTGACAGCTGATGGAGAAAACCCAATATGATGAATTTGACCCTGAAGTAGACTACCCCGAACTCGTGACTTAAACTTGCACATATGTAACAAAGAGCGGTGCTGAGACTTCATGCCCATTTGAATCTCTAAGTACTCTATACTCTTCAACCAACCAACCATCGAGTAATAGACGTATATCACCTCTTGAAAATCCACAATTGAATGTGACACTGAGCACTACAACGTAACTCCTTAAAGTGATAGTTATTTTGTGATGGTATGAGCCCAATTCCCCCAAGTGGTAAAAGAAAAGGTAAAAGACACCCAATAATAACTAGATTTCCAAGTCTTCGTTTTTGATAATAAGCATCGAACAAGGATCATGAAGAATCTTCATCCAACCATCCCCGATACCTTCAGATACTAAGTACACTCGCCCGTGATAATTCACTTCAACCTCAAATAAATAATACTGAATTAACGCCGTTGTCACATCATCTGGTTAACTGCTCAAATCTAGCCTTCTTTGACATTTAAACGAACTTTGATAATGGTTTCATCCCGACCATGGTTAAATGCACATAACCCCGAAAAACCATGTAATAACCAAACTGCCATGATGAATATCCAAACACACATCTAATTTATTAAGTACACCCTTTTATCCTTTCTTCGAAACAGAACCCGTAACACCAGCATCAGAAGACCCCGAGATACGCTTTCCTTTCTCCAAGATGGTTCCATCATCACGGGATTTTAAAAAATTCTATAGTTTAAACCGAGAAATAGTTCTTTCGCGGGATTTTACAAAACCAAGAATAAACCGTATGATAGTTCCGGATATGCACTTTACAATTACCAGGATATTTCCATTGTTACGGGATTTTACAAGTCTATGATTTAAACCGAGAAATAGGTTCTTTCGCGGGATTTTACAAAAATCAAGACAAAACCGTAAACAATGTCAGCAAGAATGTGTAATGACAGCTTTGGTTTCGGTGAATATCGGTTTTAGGGGAACATGCAGCAGTTCATCAACAAATCAATATCCAACATCAACAACCATTAAATACTTTGGTGGACACACCATTTACGAATTATGTCGGCTATTATGGTGACCAAATGGTGAAGTAGACCCGATATGCCAAACTTGATCATGAAGTAAAATTTCCCAGATTTGCTACTTAAGCTTGTACTAATCCTCGTGAAAAGAAACGGTGTACCCAATGTACAAAACCTCTTGACATATCCTCAACTGCGTGAGACACCGAAGTGATAGCTACGTTGTGGGTTAATCGAGAAAGAATCACAACCGTAACTAAATATCCAAGTCTTTATCACACACTATACCAGCCCAAACAAGTCATCTTCGCGAAAGGGTAGAAAGAAAGAAGACGAAATAAGTAAACGCGCCCGAAAAAACCTCACTTCAAATTCAAATAAGAAATACCGTCCAAACAACCCCGTAGTCGAATTTGTTCAATTAATTCAAGCCGTGACAAAATATACTCCGTGAAAATGCATACACCAAACTATCAAGCCACATAGCGCATCAAATCTCATCATTACTCCAAATCATACAAATAAATCTCATCAACCAATCTCATCATTGACTCACATAAATCCGATCTCATATTAAGAAGCCCATCTAACCGTCATTCAAATCCAACCACTTATACACCGGTTATGATAAATTTCTTTTCTCAAAAATTAAGCACAAGCCGTGAATTTGTATCCTCCGTTAAAATTGACCATAAATACCAATCATAATCAAATATTATCAAAAGTTTATGTATCAAAATAATTTGAGTTACATAATTTGACAGTCATTTGTACGAACAACGAATGATAATCACTCTATTGCATGGTCCAATTCAAGGTGTAGCTCATGTAGGCCCACATTCAGTCCATGATTAGTTTAATCCGGATCCAGTAGATAAGGTGAAGCCCACGATCCAATCAAAACCCAAATCCACGTTGCATAATAGACCCGATCCACCCAAACTGATATCCGGTTATAAAATAGAGAGTTTCTATTGTTGCCCTAACCCTAAACTCATTTGAGGTTAAAACGCCTACCATACTTTCTCCTCACAAGAATCTGCTACTCTTAACCATTCTCACACCTTCAAACCCTAATCATAAATCGTCCGCCTCCATCACTAAGATTACACCTCAAATCCCAAATTATCTTCACCGATCAAACCAAAGCCCATATCCGTCCGCCCCCTTTAACACATTTTCTCCAAACCCTTTCTTCTCATAAGTCGGATTAGGCAAATCCAGGCCACAGGGATGGCTTTGGTTAATGGTTTGGACACCGTTGAATTGCCACAGGGATGGCGTTGAGGACAAGGACATAGCTTCAGAATCAGACCAAGGTAGGTTACTTCTTAAGTTCACACGACATTGATTATAGAGTAGTAACACGAATAAATGAAACACGGGTTAACAATTTTGTTAATATCGTTTTCATATTTCGTATAAATATATGAAGTGAAGGCTTCAAAATTTGGATCAGTGAAGATAACAACTTCTTTTTCGTTAGAAAAACATGAGTTCTTTTAAACGAAAAGAGTTAACTGAGATCCTGTTAACATCAATGAAGCAGTCGTGTTTTGATCTATGAAGCAATTGTTGTATTGTGTATAGATCTTATAAGATCTTTGAGTTCAATGAACCACAAACAATCGACACAAGTCTGAGATCTGGTTTATCAGTTTAGATAGATGTTTGTGTAAAAAGAGAGGCAAGACTTTACATTTGATCAATGAAGATAGGGTTCAAAGAGACTCAAATCAGTAGTTGATAATAACTTGAACCGTGCCTGAGATCTTGCTTAAATTTAATTTTGTGTGTGTTTGAAATTTGTTGAAGAGTGTTGAGATAGATTTATGTTTAGGATCAGTGGTGTTATTTCTTTTCGTTAACATGAACTGCTAATGGACCAATGATGGATGGTTATCTGAGGTCGTGGTGTTATTTTAGTGAATGGTATTGTTACTTAGGTCGAGTGAGTCTTTATTGAGATGGTGGAAGAGTTAGGTTACATGATGTTGGATGTGGTTTTGTTTCGGATCTGTTTTAAGCTTTGGGTCTTCACGATGTTATTTTTCATGGATCTATGATGGCAGTTAACTGAGGTCGATTGGTAATTGGTATTTGTTGTGGTCAAAGACGAGTCATATTCTTCTTCATCTCTTCTTTTCTGTTCATAAGCCGTAGTCAAGAGTCAAGTCGCTAGCACTTAGTCGCTAGCACTTAGTCGCTAGCACTAAGTCGCTAGCACTAAGTCGCTAGCACTAAGTCGCTAGCACTTAGTCGCTAGCACTTAGTCGCTAGCACTAAGTCGCTACGACTTGTTCAGTAACAAGTCGCTAGGTTTATTCGTGTCAAGTCGCTACAATTAACTCGCTATAAAGAAACAGTTTAAGACATATCGCTACCAAGAAAAATTTGACCTTTTTACTATTTCCGGCGATGTTTCCGACCATGTTTTACGACCACCTTCATAATAAACCCAGAAAAACCTGCTATACGACGTGCTTAGTATGACCCGTTTGACCACTTTGACAAACCAGAACTGATATCATTTACGCAAAGGACACAAAAAGCAATGTTATTGACATTCTTTGACCCATGTGAGACTTATTGATGACCAATATTGACCACTGTTTGGACAATATTGACACAAAAACAACTGTTAACAAGAAATAAACCACATGACAAAAACCAGTTAACCCAAAAGCATATAATCCGACCAAAACATATTTTCTGACCAACAAAAGTACCAAAAACAGTTTTTACAAATGTATCAAAACCACAACGGATCAACACAACACAATAACCTTGGCTCTGGTACCAATTGTAGGATCGTTATTTTATTGTGTTAGATGATTCGGGTGGTCTTGGGAGATCAAAATACATGTTTGCCATTTTAGAGAGAGAAAGTAGAGAGAGAGAGGGTGTTCTTGCTAGAGAGTTACACAAATTGTAGAGTATTAGATTATGAAGCACCACCCCTTCCATGGATGGAAGGGGTATTTATAGTTACATAAAATACGACCTCCTATCGGCCTGTGGATCAGGGATACAGTGGGTAAAGACCCGTCCTTCCTCCACGGTGTTGCACTACGCTAAACTAAACTAATAACTAACTAATAAATTAATAAATAACATAACTAACGACAAGTCTGCGAGCTAACTTAAGCTAGATAACATTTGGGGTGACCGACTCTTCACTAAGAAATTTTCCAATTCCTAACAATCTCCCCCTAAGGGAGGTCACCCCATGTTTTACATTTCGAATCCTAGCATTCTATTCTTGACAATGTTCTTGAGCTCGTAGACTTGAATTCTTCATTTCCGCAATCTTTGTGCTTTTGTAGTGCAACTTCAAAGTCCGCATTGATTTGTACTTTCAGTGGAGGTCTTTGAACTGATCCACATCTTGATGATCTTCGAGCTTTCTTTGAGATCATCAGCCACAGTAAATCTCTAGATCACCCTTTATTGTGTTGCCATCATGTGAAGTTGTGACTTTTGGACCGACATGCTCACACTTTTGAATCATGACACCTTTCCATCAGAGTAGCGGAAGCCTTACTGGTTCATGATATTTGTAGCAGCGAAGCATAAGCATAGAATGAAATATCAGAGCCAGGTTATGTAGATATGCACCAGTCATGATTTCTTCAAATTAAGTGTGGATGCTGTGAGCATGCGGCTTTGGATTGACTCCTCAATTCTGATCAGCTGCAACCGTCCAAATGTACCTACAAACAACAGTTAGCAATAAAACACACGAAAGTGTCTTTGATCACTTTCGCTGAATTGAGGTACACGGCCCACGGTTCCCCGTTGATCAGTATAAATACTGCCTGTGATCAGGTAGGATTCCTAAGAATCTCCTTGACAGGGTTTCGCAGCTGTTCTAGCTGTTCTCAAACCGGAACGTCTCAAAGAAGACAACACGGAGTGAGTGAACCAGCGAATTTGAGATTCACTGATTGATGAAAAATTGATTTGAAAACAATCGCGTATTGCTTAGAATAAAGAGTTTTGCAATACGACGAAGGTTTTATGAGAAAGATCAATTTTCAAACAAAATACTTTTTGAATTAGAGAATGAGTACACATTCGACATGCTAGCGAAAAGAAGAGATTCGCACATCGAACGGTTTTTCTAAAAGTATTTTTCAATCAGAGATACTTTTTGAATTTTGAAAACATAAGTACACATTCGACGTGCTAGAGAAAAGAAGATTTGCACATCGAACGGTTTTTCCAAAAGTATTCGTCAATTCCATTCCTGGACCAAGGTTGATTCAAGACTGAATCGCCTCATTGTTTCTATCCAGTTGTCACAATTTTGATCTTACGAGAAGATCTCACATGTCACCCACCAAGAGCTTGTTTGATGTTGGCTCTAGAAGGATTTCCATCTTCATCGTGAATATTTTCATATCACTCGAATGTTCTGGCAATACCACAAGGATAATGCGTAGGACTCTTAATATATACTTACTTTCCACATTGTGTGAAAAAGCAAGTCTTCAAGAATTTAGTGTCCTAACGAGATATTGTGGATGATCTCTTGGCTCTAGACTCAATAGTGCACATTTGGTTCCTGTGTCGGAGACTAGGGAGAGGGTCTCCTTCTTCAATATCAACAATCTCTAAGAGAAAGTCGATAGATAATGTCGGTTCCCCGTGAGAATGAAACAAGTCCTTTTAAGAGGAACTTGAGTGGTTTGGGAAGTTGAAGTGCAGTGCGTCACTGGGTCCATGACGTCTTGTCTTCAATACCAGTGTTACCTAAGTAAACACCTAGTAGCATATGTATTGAACCCGGTTACTGCCCTAAGGTTGAATTGATGGAGGGCTATTTCTTTTCACCCCTTTTCACATTTAGTTCTTTTTCATTCTTCAACCCCTTCAGTGCTTACCGAGACTTCATAACTAGAACCTTGTTGGGTTTATTCCAGTACTAGCTCTGTCTCAGTCCGCACTCTTCCCATTTCTCATTTTTCTCCTTTTTTCATCATACCTAAGGACTCTACACTATCTAGTGGATTGTCCCTGGGTAGATCCCTCCGGTTCTGGCGGATCGTGGGAACAAATACCTAACCTAACCATCCTTATAACACCATGCATAAAGTAAAATGGTCGGTCTATTGGTACAGTTCATTCTTCTTTGAAACCAATTGAAAAATCATTTGGAAAAACAATCAAGGTACTTGTGATACGAGATCAAAGCATTTTGTACCTTAATAGTTTTGATCATTTAGAAAATGCTCCCCCTCAACATGTGCATATGATTTTTAAATTGTTTAGCACATGGAGGCAAGAGTTCTTTGAAATAATTTCTTTGAAATAATTTCTTGATCACAATTTCCTTAGAAAAAGCCATTTGATTTTCATGGTAAAATTCTCCCCCTCAATATGTGCATAGGATATTTTAAAACATTTGATCACATAGAGGCAAGAGTTCTTTTGAAGCACATCCACAATCACACAAACCATTAAGAAACCATATAAAAACTCAATCAAGGTACTTTATAAATCACTTTAAAAAGCTTTCGTACCTCGATAGTTTATTTGCTCCCCCTCAATATGTGCTTCAAGATTAGGAAACGTTTAGCACATATGAGCGAGCAGCGTGCACAATTAAATCAAAACAATCACCTTTTATCAAATTTCATTATTAAATCACAAATTCTCCCCCGATCAAAAATATCAAACCCTTTGAGATTTTGGATCCCAAGTGATTTAATACGGTTTAAAAAAAACATGGGAGAATATGTGGCCTGGTTTAAATACTCATCATGTTTTTGGATAAATCCTCCTCCTCAACATGTGCATTGTGTATGAAATCGTTTGGCACATGGAGGCAGGAGTGCCTTTAAAGGACTAAAACCGATTCCATTTAAAACAGATTTGAGATTTAAAACACGATCTCTACCCCGATCAGAAATATCAAACCATTTGAGATTTGTGATCCCAACTGATTTAAATCATTTATAAAATTTTGGGGAAAGACGTGGCAAGATTCAATTTTGAAAGATGACAGATATGGACCATTTTAAGACATTAAAGATTGTTAGTGTCAGGTATGATAGTTTTTAAGAGATCTTTTAAGTAAAACAAAACAATTTCACAATCAAACAAGAACAGAAAAGATTTCATTTTGAAAGACCTTGATTCTAAAGAAAAAAATCATACCATGACATAACATTAAATCTTTAGATCACCACTTATATTGTACAAACGGAACTTTTGTGAAGAAATATCGTTTGAAAATATTTTATTTTAAATCACTCTCCCCCTCAATCCATGACCGTAGTCGATAATTGAGTGACTCAAGTTTTGATAAAATGAAGTCCGGTGATTTTCAAAAATTAGTCCAATATATTTTCAAAACAATATTTTCCATTTTCAAAACAATTTAATTAAATTATTCAAAATTGTTTAAAAATGGTATCCTGCACAAAGATACGTTAGGTGGTTGAGAAGCTTCTGTTGTTGTTGCTGTAGGGTTTGGAAGAAAAACCGTCTGCAAATGCAGTGAGACTTCTTCTTACGTTGCATTTTGAATGCCAACTGAGGTCCAATTAAGCTCCGTTTCTTCATTTGCTGAAGAAAACCATCTGCAGATGCAGTAAGACCTCTTACGTTGCATTTCATGCCAACTCTCCATTGAAGTCCAGTTAAGCTCCGTTTCTTCATTTGTCAACCCAAGATATCGTTACCCTTTCCTTTCGGCATCCAATCATCTTCAATTGTGGGATCCGGATCGGGAACATTCTTTTATACCAATATACCTGCATACGTTAGTGAACACACATACAGATATATGGTGGTCGACATCACCCAAACAACAATCGACTAATTCAAGTCAATTCAACATATCAATCAGTTCATATAAGGCATGGGGTTTATGTGTTTCTCAAACTCTAATCATCTAAACCTAACAATCATATCCTAAATTCCTAGTCCTTCGACACAGGCAAATATCATTTTTTTTAATTAAGCACGTAGGATAATTAAGAAAGCTCGTTAGATGATGTAGATTTGAAAACATTATCCCCCTCAATCAATGACTCATTTTTATGAAAAAATTTAAAAGCGCAGAAGTCATTGATCGAGTTTGCAAATTAATACGAAAACTCTGATTCTGATTGATTTTTTTTTAAGCAACTCATTTACCACCATCTTTGAAAACACCAAATATTTTTCTGAAGAATTTTAGACGGAAAAACATCTGTGTAGGAACAGCAGTCCTTCGACATACTTTCCTTAAATTGTTTTTAGGATAAGTGCACGAAATATTTGAAAATTGTTTAGCGTAGCACTTTCCTTTCTTTATAAGAGCGGGTTGCTATCTGAAATGATAGCAAGCCATGTTTAAGCCCGGGTTACAGTCTGAAATAACTGTAAGCCATATTTTTGAGACATGTTTTGAAAAGAAATATTTACACCTTCTGCTCGAACTTCATCTATGGTCCCGTGCCATTATTGAATGACATTTCTACGACCGTAGATGTTATCGATACCAGAAGACATGTCTTGAGAAAAACATATTTTTGGTATTTTTTTTGAAATTTTCTGATTTTTATGGTTTTTTTTTTTTTTTTTTTTTTT
>BPTQ01000007.1:347374104-347385130 GCA_019973895.1 Chrysanthemum seticuspe | reverse complement strand
CTTAGAAAAATTAAAAGTTACCCCTTGGGAAAGACACACAATACCATAGCCCAATTGTGTAGAGAACTGATCCCATCCTCCGGTCTTGTTGCTCATGCATTGAAGCAATGTGTGAACCATGAACCTCCATTTTGGACAGAGTTCCTTCTTCAGCCACATATCAGTTCTTGTTCCTCAATACCCAATAGCCCTTAGCCCATTAAGCACATCTTCCTGATTAGAGTAAAATACTCCATCAGCATCTTCCAAGTGAAGCTTCCTCCTAATTAGGTCCTCGGTTACAATGTACTCTGTTTCATCAATCACAACCTTAATCTCTGTCTCGCTTCTCTTCTCAGCTGTTTCCCAAAATTGAGTTATCAGAGACTCATATATCTCATTTGGAGAATGAGTTAGAGCATAATAAATTTTGGACCTTTTCAGGAATTCCACCATTGGTTCGTACAATTCATATCCTTTGCCATTTCCCAGAAATGCAACTTTGTTGTGATCATGTTTAAATTCAAGAGCCATGAGGAATATGAGTGTTTAGGATTATGATTCTTGAAATGGTGAGAGTTTGTGACAGTGGATGAGAGGGAGTTAGTTTGTTCTGAAGCGAGTGATGGTGGATGGAGTGTTTTTGCCCAAATTATAGTCAAAGAAAAATGGACCGTTTGGTTGACCTTTGCTGACGTGTATTGCATCTTTGACCCATCCTAAAATAACACTTCAGCAGGAACACATGATCAATCTGCTGAAGTTATAGCTTCAGCAGAAAGCCTCAAAGATAAGAATATCTTCGGTAAGTTTCTAGAAATACTGTGCCACCCACTTGCATTAAACTCATTGAACCTTGAATCCGTCTATAAAATGATCCCAATGTAACTCATCTCTTCACCAAGATCCCCAAATATTTACCACAAACCCTAGAAGCCAAATAATCCCAATCAACAAAATTGCACTATGACTACTAAACCTGAGATCATAGATCTCACTTCCTCATCTTCATCATCCTCTTCATCATCATCAAGTGGTGAATCAAACCCATGGCTGTATTACTTTCCTCAACCCTATCCACGACCAAATAAATCGCCCTTTCTCCCTTCTTCAGAAGATGACAGTGTAGTGAATCCAAGTGAATCTGCTGATGATTCTGATGACTCCTATAAGGAGGGAACGTCTTACTCCCAACCTCCAGCACCTCGGTCTCAACAAAGACCTCGTGTCAGGAATCCGCCACTCCCCAAAGATCGAGAGGTGGTTCTTGGTCTCACTGCGCCATCTTTTGGTGCATGAACACTCATCGTATAGTAGAAGGGCTTAAGGAGGGTGGATCGATTGCATTTTGGTTGAAATGAATAGATGAAGCACAAAGGACACGTTAGTTCTCTACGTCATCCTGCGTGGTCATCGTCATCATCAATCGGTTGCATCAATCCATCCTCCCATTTTGGTCCTTAGCATCTTCGTCGTCCTGGTCATGCATATCCAACCAGCCAGTTAAACTAAATGGGTGGTTATGCAAGACCTACAAAAGCAAAGCCAGCATCAAATGCATATCCAACATTCACTTAGATTTCGAAATGAAGGATATACACTAGATTAGGCTTAGCTTAAGTGTACAGCTCGTATCTTGAAGATGCATAGTAGTAGGTTGACTTTATGTAAGCTGTAAGCTGTAAACTGTTTCTTGAGTAAATGAATGAACAATTTGACTTCAATTTCTTTTCTTCAGTATTATTACTTCAGTGGAATCAAATTGTATGCTTCAGTATTTTGATATCAGAAGAAACAAGTAACACCCTTTTAGCTATCTGACCATGTACAAATGAGCCACTCTTGATGAATTTGATCTTGATCATGGGATATACAAACTGCAATCCAGATAAGGAACAGACAAACTGCAGTACAGACAACTGCAAAACAGATACAAAAACATACACAAAAACAAACAAACTAGAGAAATATTAGAAGTTAGAGTTAGAATACAAACTAACATACAAAAATATGCAGAGTTTGCACAAATCCTCCCCTGAGGCATATGCCTCCCCTGAGGCCTATGCCTCCCCTTAAACTATGCAGTCAAGGGTTTAGCATTCCAATATTGACCACGAGGTGTTGAAACATTGGTCCATCAAACGCTTTTGTTAACAAGTCTGCCACATTATCATCAGTATGGATTTTAGCCACTTTTATCAAATGTTTTTCATAAGCATCTCTTATAAAGTGGTGCCTGATTTCAATGTGTTTCGTACGACTGTGAAAAACTGGATTTTTGACTATGCAGATGGTACTTTGATTATCTATATGAATTATAGTGTTCATGAAGTTGTACCCATAGTCCAGCAATTGGTTTTGAATCCAGAGGACCTGACCACAGCAATTTGAAGCAGCAACATACTCTGCTTCAGTAGTGGAAGTAGCCACAATGGTTTGTTTCTTGCATTGCCAAGAAATCAACCTCTTGCTAAGAAATTGGCAGCCTCCAGTTGTGGATCTTCTATCCAAATTTGCACCAACATAATCACTGTCACTATATGCTTCCAATTTGAAAGGAGATTCTTTTGGGTACCAAAGGCCTAAAAGAGGTTGGCCTTTGAGGTACTTAAAGATCTTCTTGACAGCATTGAGATGGGAAGCAAGTGGAGTGACTTGATGTCGAGAACAAACACTCACAGCAAAAGTAATATCAGGTCTTGAAGCCATTAGATACATCAATGAACCAATCATGGACCTGTACAGATGAACATTCACAGGTAGATCTGGTTCATTATTTGCTTTAGCCTTTGGAGCTTCATAAGGTGTGGTGGCAGTCCTAACACCTTCCATACCAAACTTCTTCAAAATGTCCCTCACATATTTGTCTTGACTGATAAAGATGCCATCTTGTTTCTGCTGAACCTGGAGACCCAAGAAGAAGGTAAGCTCTCCCATAGCACTCATTTGAAATTCACCCTTCATCAGTTCCACAAATTCCCTGCACCAAGCTTCGTTTATGGAACCAAAAATAATGTCGTCCACATAAACTTGCACAAGAATGATATCTGAGTAATTCTTCTTTAGGAACAGAGTTTTGTCAATAGCACCTCGCCTATAGCCATGCTTCAGCAGGAATGATGAAAGCCTGGCATACCAAGCTCTTGGTGCCTGATGTAAGCCATAAAGAGCTTTAACAACCTTGTAAACATGATTTGGATGATCTGGGTCTTCAAATCCTTTGGGTTGAGTGACATAGACCTCCTCTTCAATCTCACCATACAGAAAAGCACCCTTGACATCCATATGATACACCATGAAACCCATGTAAGAAGCATATGCCAAGAAAATGTGAATTGCTTCAACTCTGGCAACAGGTGCAAACACTTCATCATAATCAATCCCTTCCTCTTGTCTGAAGCCTTGAGCTACCAACCTTGCTTTGTTTTTTATCACAACACCCCTAGCATCTCTCTTATTCTTCAAAACCCATTTTGTCCCAATGGCATATTTGCCATCAGGGAGTGGAACCAAAATCCAAACCTGCTGATTGTGAAATTGTTGCATTTCTTCTTGCATTGCTTCGAGCCAGCTTGAATCGTTGAGAGCTTAAGAAACACTAGTTGGTTCCACTTGAGAGAGAAAACAAGCAAACAGACAATGCTTGAAGTCCGTGTGATTGTCTCTTTGCTGGTTGGAGACATAAGAGAGAAAAGCAATCTGTCCAAACTGAGGACTGGTGATAGCCCTTCTAGTTCTAACAGGTGCCAGAAGATCACCAATAATGTTGGATTGAGGATGAGCTATATTGACCCTCTGAGTAGTAGTGGGGTTGACTTCAATGGATGAATCAAGATTAGTGATGGTTGGCTCAAATTCAGCATCATAAGAGGGTGAGGTGAAGATGCCAGCTTTGGGTTGATGATTTCCAAGATCTGAAGGTTTTGGAAATCGTGTATAGGGTTCACCAAAGTCTGAAGATACTTGAGAAGGAACAGCATAGCCTTCAGCAGATTTGGGGAAGGTAGGTGTGACAGAATCAACTTCAGCAGAAACATGGTTTCCACCGACTTCTTCATTAGCAGCCTCTCCATTCAGTTTCTCTGCTTCAAGCTTAGCTGCAAATTCTTGAGTCTGAAGCCTGGCAAGGTCCTCAGCATAATGAGAGTCATCTTCATCACTCGAATGAGTAGTATCCTTGGAGGTGGTACCTGCAATATTGTTAGGGGAGAAAGAAGGCACAAGGATGGGTTGCTCATCATCTTCAAACTCATTTTCAGAGTCATCAGCTAAGGGACCTGCATTGTTAGTTGGAGACTCTTGAGGACCTGCATTTTGGTTAGCCAAATGTCTGGTGTAACCCAAATAATCAGTTAAATAGTCAAGATCAAAGGACCATGAATGACCTTGTCCTTGAACATTTGGCTTATCTTCCAAAAATCTCAGGTTCAACGTCTCCTCTATTTTCTTGGCTTGCAAGTTGTACACCCTGTATGCCTTACTATGAGCTGAATAACCCACAATATAGCCATCATCAGCCTTTTCATCAAACTTTCCCAATGGATCACTGGTGTTCAGAATGGTCACTTGACAACCAAAAGGTTTTAGGTAGTGAATGACAGGAACCTTCCCAAAGAGAAGTTCATATGAGGTTTTGAGTTATGGTCTGGTAATGGATACCCTGTTTAACACATAGCACGCAGTGCCAACAGCTTCAGTCCAGAACATAGTGGGCAGTTTAGAGTCTGCAAGCATGGATCTAGCAGCCTCTATTAAGGTCCTATTCTTTCTTTCAGCCACCCCATTTTGTTGTGGGGTTCTTGGATTACTATAGTCCCTTTTTATGCCTTTTGACCCACAGAGTTCTATAAGAATAACATTTTTGAACTCTGTCCCATTATCACACCGAATTCCCTTAACCTTTTTGTTCAACTGATTTTCAACAAGAGTGATGAATTCAGTCAGCACTTGAGATGTTTCATCTTTGGTTCTGAGAAAGAAAACCCAGCAAAATCTGCTATAGCCATCAGTGATCACCAAACAGAAGTACTTATGATCAATGCTTCTGACTTGAGTTGGACCAAATAGATCCATGTGAAGCAACTGAAGAGGTTCAGTAATGATGCTCATAGCATTGATAGCTTTGTAAGAAGCTCTGTGTTGTTTTCCTTTGTTGCAAGCGACACAATTATGATCATTTGTGAATACTTTGGTGGGAAGACCTTCAACAAGACCCATTTTAGAGAGTTTGTTAATGGTCTTGAAATTCACATGCGCCATTCTTCTATGCCATTTAGTGGACTCATCAAGAGATGCTTTAGCCACCAAACAAGTGAGGTCACCACCTGGTTGAACTTCATTAAGGTTGAATGTGTATAAGTTGTGAGTTCGAGGAACTTTTAGTAGAATTGAAGTTTCTTCTGGGAGTTTGAAGTCTTTAGACAGCACAAGACATTCATTCTCAGTGAAGAGAACTTTGTTCTTAGTGTCACAGATTTGTGAAACAGAGAACAAGTTGAAATGCTGAAGTTCCTTAACAAAGTACACATTTTCAAAATCCAGATGAGGTGTCTTTATGGTGCCTTTCCCTGTAATACTCCCATCACTTCCTCCAAAAGTCACATTGCCTCCTCCTTCTATAGGAACAAAATTGTGCATCATATCCCTGTTCCCAGACATGCTTCTGGAACAACCACTATCAACAATACCAATATTCTTATGCTTAAGGGGATGATCCTACAAACAACAACAAAATATATACATACGGTTAGTATACAATGGAGGTTCAAGTTATTACTGACTTGAACCTGCCTTGTGGATCACAGGATTAGGGCATGAAGATTTAGAGGATCCACCATTGTTCTTGGTCCTCCATTGATAGTTGGGTCCCTTATTAGTCCAAGAACAACCTGCTGAGGGCTTCACAGCAGTGCTCCCATATCCCAACCCAGCATACATAGAGTCAACATATGTAGGCCAATAACCATGTTTAAAGAATGGGCTAGTTGGTTGGACATAAGGTCTGGTAACTGAACTTCTCCAATGAGAGTCAGTATTAGCTGCTTGTGGGACATAAGGTGGAATATTAGCAACATTGGTCCACTTAGATTTGTGTTTCTGGTGAGTAGCACATGCACCCAATCTTTGCTCATAAAAATCACAATCCTTAATCAAATGAAATTTACTTCCACATACAAAACATGTCTTCTTCTTAGAAGATTTATTCAAATTGGGAGATGTTTGATTACATGAAGAAGTACTGAAATTAGAAACATTCAAGGAATTGTTTTTAACAGACTGATTATTCAAATATTTAAAAGATAAGTCTTCAGGAGAAACTGTCTTGGAAGTTGATTCCTCAGCAGCTTCCCTAGAAGGCTCATAAGTAGACTGGGGTGCAGGCTTTGGTGTTGGCTCAGGCTTGGGAAGGTCAGACTTCTCATTTGAATCACAGCTTTCATAGGAAGTAGACCCTTGATCCGATGAATTGTCACTGTCAGAGCAAGAGACAAAATCATTAGATGAGGTATCAGGGTCTGGCAAGTCTTTTGACTTTCTGCCATATAGATGATGTGATCCATCAAAGTCAACAGTGATGGAAAGGTCTATGGGCATGAATTCACCTCTAATAGGACCAGGGACAGCATGCATTTCACCTTCTTTTGCAAAATTTGCTAACTTAGCTGGTGTGGATTTACGACCATCATACCTAGCTTCTGCTCCTACATACTTTTGAAAACCTAATCCTAAGCCAGAGGTTACTGTTTGACTGTTATAGAGTTCTTTGGCCAGATTATCACCTGAAATTAACCATTGTTTATGCTTAGCTATTTCCTCAGCTAGTTTTTCTTTAAGCTCTAGGTTCTCAGACACAGCTTCATCCTTTGCTTTCTCAGACAGTTTCAAGTAATTATTTGCAACTTCTAGATCAAACTGTAACACTTTTATCTTTTCTTCATAAGCTATTTGATTCTTTTGAAACCACACTTTTTGTCTTTCTACTGTTTTTAATGCTAGTTTATGGGCTTCATTTTCAATATAGCATTCATCAAACTTAGGTTTCATAGCATCATATTCTTCTTTAAGTTCATTGTATCTTAGACTACAACCAAATATACAGTTGTGTACCTGAGATAATCCCATCAAGGCAAACTGATCATGCCTTTCATCCGAAGTGCACCTTGCCAACAATCCAAGCTTATCAGTGTCATGAGCTTCCTCATTCACAGGTTCATGGGCAGTCCAGTTGACCTGTTCGTCCATGGTGAGGAGAGCTGCTGAAGCTCCAGTTTCCTGCTGTTTCTGCTGATAAGAAAGGTAGTTAGCTCCATCTCCACTCTTTCTGTCCTTGCATTCTCTTGAGAAATGCCCCATCTGATGACAAGTGAAGCACTTGACTTTCCTCCTGTCAAAGCGTGCTGGTTCCTTTCCCTTGAAAACAAACTTCCTTCCAGCCTTCTCTTTAAACCTTTTGATGTCCACTGACAGCAATGCCACCTGCATTTTTAGCTTCATTTCCTCCATTTCAAGTGGGTCCAACTGATCAAAGTCTTCATATGCCAGATACTGCTGAGTATCATAATCAGCAACAAAAGAATGAAGAACATCCTCCATCACACTACTAGTCCTAGTTTGAGAACATGGTGGAGTGGGACGAGGGTTATGTGGTGGAGTGGGAGCACAAGGTGATGATGGAAAGTATTTGGAGCTCGGAGATGATGGAAAATAGTTGGAACTAGGAGCTTGCACCATCATGTTGGAGTGAGATGTCCCAACAAAAGCTGCATGGCCAGAAGAAGATGTACGGTAGGGAGTTCTGACATCAGGTTCAAGGGTTCTGAGTCTGTTATACAGCTCATCAAAGGTAAGCATATCCAACCCTCCTTTAGCCTTGAGAGCAATACTTACATGTAACCATGATGGAGGTAACGATCGAAGAAACTTTGAGTTGCAGTCATCATTATCCGGTTTTGCATTCAGCTGGTTTAGCTGACTCAAAATCCTATGGAACCTGTCGTATCCCTTGTGGATGCCTTCTTCTTCAGAGATATTGAAGTCCTGAAATTGTTGTCTCAGCATGGACTTCCTCATCCTCTTTGATTCTTCATTTCCACCGAACCTTGCTTTGAGAGCCATCCATATGTCCTTTGCATCATCCATATGATGAAAATCACACAGATGATCTTCTGGTATGGCTTGAAGCAGAATAGTTTTCACTTTATGCTCTCTCTGCATAGCAAGCACTTCTTCAGAAGTTTTTGGTGGTGCCATGATAAATTTCCCATCCCTGTCAGGAATCATCTTCTTTAGACTGTTTTCTTTCTTCACTATCTCCCACAGATTCCAATCAATATTGGAAATCCAGTTTTCCATTTTCATAGTCCAAAGTTCATACTCTTCCCTTTTTAAATAAGGAAATTTACCATTACTGTTTGAGAGACTGAGCTGTTGCATGGAGGTGGTGTTGGTGTTGTTTGTGTTGGTGACTTCAGTTTCATTATCGGATCCAGGCATGGTGAATGAATGTTTGATTGTATGGGGGTGAGAATGGTGCTTAGTAACGTAGAGACTTTCCCGAGGCTCTGATACCACTTGTTGAACCACAACGAGACCTTGATAGATCTTAAGCACTCGGAGATCGTTAGTGTTGCCTATGTAATCACAAGCAAACTAATGGAAGATCTCTACAACTCGTATTGTAGCGGAAAGTAAATACAAGTTATATTAACTAAGAACTCTTTGATCCTCTATGGATCTTTTGATTATAGAAACTCTATGTTTCGAATGTTATACAAGACTTGAAATACTTGAGAAAGCTTATCTATTACAAACTATCATGGCTTCTTATATAGGCAAGAAACCCTAATGAGCGTTGACAAATTACGCTCCTAATACTAACATAGACTAAGCATGCATCTCGACAAGCATGCAACTAATCATATTGTTTTGTTAATCATTGTGTTTATTCTGAGTAAGCTCTACATAATACGGCGCCAACCTATACATACGGCGCTGAGTTTTACTCTAAACTGAGCTTATCTCTCCTACGTGGTTCGCACTTTCAGCAGCAACGCAATATCTGCTTTATCACTTCTGCTGAAGTATAACTTCGGCAGAATCCATTCTTCTTCGGCAGAATCTCTTCGGCAGATGCTTCGGCAGAATCAGTAGTTTACCTTAATTCCCAACAGTGATTATTCGACATCTGAATTTGTTCAAACACCATTCATCCTCCGTGGGACTTAACGACCTGTGGAAACACTATACTCTCAAGATCTTAATTGCATTTGTTTCTGAGCTGTTTGAAGTTTATTACGGTTGACCATTCACAAGTGGTTAGCTTGTGTGATAAACTTGACTGTTTGGGAGCCAATCATGCATGCAATTCATATGATATCTATACCACTTGTGAATTTTTAAAAATAACGCTTATCGTCGAAAAATATTCTTATAACGTCTTGACAATTTATAAATTACTTTATAAGTATATACGTTGAAATGATATCCTACGATAGTTATTTAATGATTTATTATGAAATTATAACTTTTCGTCGTAAAATAATGTCATTTGACAATTTCATGAAAGTGACTAAATAGCCTCGAAAAGCTAGTCGTAAAATGGTGCACATCGAGTGTTAGGAAACAAACTCAACGGTTTTGGAAAGCTTGTATCATTATCTCAAGGTTTTAGCTTTTAAGTTTTTATCATAGAGGTCTCGATCATGGAGAAAAACATAGGTAAAGTAGGGTACTTGTATCCAAAATATTGTTTAAGGGTGGTTTTCGGCAAAGTTTAAGTGACCGTATTTTATTCGTTACAACTCCGTTTGACGAACGGTTGGACATGTTGGAAAATAGGCTAGGCGAACTTACTTTTACTAAAATACATCATTTTATAAAAAGTACTACATCAATGTTAAAAACGACCCTCAACATGGTCATTCACGGCCGTAATTTCTTGGCTATTAGAAAATATATAGTTATACTTATATAAAATAGTGATGGCAACCTTGTTTAAATGCGTGTAATTTAATCGTTACAAGTCCGTTTTCTATGTTTTATATGTCCTTATCTTCGTGTTAAAGTATACTAATATATTTTTGATAATTCGACACATTTAATAACGCTTAAGACTCATTTTTGTCTCGTAAAAAGTTGAAACAACATGCTGAATTTTCTGAAACTTATAGTTTTCGTCGTTAAACTTGAAAATAGCATAACTTCTTCGTTATAACTCCGTTTTAACCCATTCAAGCGGCCACGTTTTCGTTTTAAAGCATATTTTCTGAATATCTAGCCCAAAATTTTTTACAACCTGTCGAAATTTCCAGAATTAACAAATATGATCAGACCCTTATATATAGTTGTCGAAATGGGTTTTTCTCGCGTAAAACTTATTCTAACCATTTCAAACCAACGCCAAAGCTATTCTAAACCTACCATACACCTTCTTAGGGTGTCATGGGTTCCTAGACATCATCAAAAGTGGTATGTTTCAAGGAGTAATTATAGGATGATATATATATATATATATATATATATATATATATATATATATATAGCACTTAAAAACAATTAAAGTGGTATAGATAACCATATAACTTGCATGTTTTTCTCAAGCATGATAAAATGACCATAATATGAATATGAAAGATGAAAATGAGCATGAAATGCTTACTAATTACTTGATGAGGTTTAATGAACAAGGGTTTATCCTAAATACCCTAGGTTTTTATTCCAAAACCTTACTAATATGAAATGCTTACTAATTACTTGATGAGGTTTTATAAAATGAAAAACCATGCATGAACTAATATGATGATAATGATGTGTAGACTAAACCTAGTCTATATGAAATGTCCTTGATGATTGTTCATGAATTCGCAGCTAAACCATTAAGGTTACGCGAATTTGATACTCGTAAACCTAGTTTACGATAAACGATGAATAGTGAAGCATGAATAGTGATTTTCTCCGGGAATGAATAGTGTTTTGTGAATAGTAAAATTTTGAAATATGTTCTCAGAATATCAAATCAACTTCAAAAATGATGAATAGTAACCGATAA